>BMAO01038769.1:0-19041 GCA_019973975.1 Trichonephila clavata | reverse complement strand
AGTGATGGGTGGCTTGGAGGCTGGAAGGCTTAGATGCTGATCGGGTTTGAAGATGGTCCCTAAGACACATGCAATTTGTGTGTATTCCCCTTGTTTCTTGTTGACAGGATGTTGTCGCATTCCTTAGTTGGGGGGGTCACAACGGCCGGTCAGCAAAGTTGAATGAACTCATAATTTGGAAGAGTCGTCGCGAAATTTGTGACTCTGCGCTTGGTTCCTGACCAATGGCTAGGCGGACCAAAGGGCGTGCGGATGAAAAAGGGGTAATTTGCCCCACTTAAAAGGAGGAACCGGGACATTTCTCGGCAGATTTACAGATTACGAGATTTAGAGAGAGATTTTACAGATTAGCAGAAGACAGATTACCATGATTTCAGATTAAGAGCGTTAAATTTAGGCCGTCCAAGTACCACCCAGCTCCATGCCTCCGTTTCAGATAAGTGGAATGTTGCAGTATTCTTATTCTAAAAATTGAATAGTGTATTTATTTTAACCTAGTAATGTTTTAAAAGTAATAAACGAATTTAATCTCATTGTTTTTTTAATTGAGTTTTAAAGTACTAACCACTAATATGATGCAGACATAAGTTAAATTAATCGAACCTGCGTAAGTCATAATATGTTAAATTAATGAAGTAATTGTAGCGCTGCATCATCTGGTGCCAAGTGACCAGGATTCGAGGAAATTTTTTTTTCCCTCTTTCGTTCACGCGTGAATTTTTTAGATGAATTTGGGCAATCGCTAATGTGTTGTGTTCGAATGTATAATAAATTTAAGATTGTTGTAATGTTGAATACATTGGCGTTAACTTTAAAGCAAATTATTTTTTCCTCGCAAGTTTAATTTTTATTTCCTCGGTAGATGAAAGGTTGCAAATTTTTTTTTTCGATCCCATATTGTTCTAATGTATTTAGGCACTGGTATATTGGATGGAGATGGATCCTTCTCTTTGTAAGAATGTTAACATAATTTTTTTTAACTTCATTCTGTCGATAATTTTATCTTAATTGCAACTCGCCGGTTTTAGATAAAATTCGCATAATGCTCGTTCTCGTCAGGCCGATCCTGTTCAATTGCATACTACTTCCGATCGGTTTAATTTAATTGAGTTGATCCCACAATTTGCGGGCAGTGAGGGTTCGAGTGTTAGAAAATTTTTAAATAAAATTAACGAAGTTGCGAAGTTAGGCAATTGGGCAGATAATGAGAAAACTGCAATTTTGAAACTCAAACTTTCAGGTGTAGCGGAAGAATTTTTTTTTGCTGACCCCAGCAATAATGATATTTACGACTTCGAACAATTGTCTCAATTCTCCTTAAGAGATTCGAATGCACGGTTCCATTGTCCACAAAACTTCAACTGTTCTCCGTTTGTCAGCAGGGAATTTCTGAGACTGTGCAGGAATTCGCATCCAGAATCAAAAAATTGGGAAATCAGGTTTTCGAGTCGCATAACGTTGTGGCATCGTGGCAGTCCGACAGGCGAATGATCAACTTCTACAATCGAGATTCATTAGTGGGCTGAAAAATGATATTAGAAGATTCGTATTGGCGAGGGACCCCACGACATTCGAACAGTCCATTTCGGCCGCATTGTTAGAGGAACAGCATCAGAGACTTAATGAAATAGCGACAAACGATCGCGCGGGATCGGGAGAGAATAACAGAGAATCAGCGATTGTTTCAGCTCTTGCGGAACGCGTACAGGAATTAAATATAAGAGTGGGTAAACTACAACAAACCAAGGACTCCGTAAATGCCTATCACTCTGATTCATCGAGAAATTTCCCTCGCAGAAACCCCGTTTCATTTCGATGTTATTATTGTCAACGGATAGGTCATAAGCAAAACGAGTGCCGAAAACGGATGAGAGATGAAAGCCTCACAGAGAATACACTTGGGTTTCCGGGAAATTCGCTAGGTCGAAGCGGTTCTTCACAGAGACAGAGATACAATGTTTATGAATCACCGCCCTCGGGAGGTTTTCGGGGTGGTTTTCGACCACATTTTCAGGGTCAAAGGAACGCAGGGAATTTAAACTTTCGAGGAGGGAGACGTCATTAGAACACGGGCAATTGGGCGCTCTCTCTCCAAATTGTAATGTTAACTTACCGATTGTCGAGGCAAGCTCTGGGGGCCATAAGTTCAATATTTTAATTGATTCTGGAGCTTCTGTTTCACTGTTGTCAAATTCTCTTTTCGACAAAATAAAGAATAAATATATGAAACCGTTGGAAGTTCTTGTAAAAATCAAGGCAGTAAATAACGGGGAAGTGGAAATAGTGGGTTGTTATAAGATACATTTAGCTTTAGGGAAATTTCATTGTGAGCAAATTTTTTTTGTCACTAAGCAGGAATTAAATATTGGTTACACAGCGATCTTGGGCTTCGATTTTATTAAACTTAGGCACGCGATGTTAGATACGAAATTTAATTGTTTGAGAATAGCTGAGAATTCCATTCCATTTGTTAATTGTGAAATTTCGTTGCAAAATGACACTGTGTGTGATATATTTGGAATTTTGGAAAATAAAACTATTATTGGTCCAAAGCAGGTTAAAAATGTTCGTTTTAAGGTACCAGTTTTGCCTCATTCTAGTGTAGTTGCGACTATTGTTGGTGCTGCTAAATTAAAAAATAAGGGTATACATATAAATTCACCGCATGTCACTTTTGATTCTCAACTTAACACAACCGAGTTACAAATTACGAATAATTCCGAACACATAATAACTTTAAATAAAAACATGAAAATCTGCACTGTTAATAGTTATGAAGAATTTTCGGTCGATTTACCAATATCACAAGATACCTTACCCGAATTATCTGAAAAAGACTTTAACTTCTCTGGATTAGATCCTAGAACAAAGAATAAATTAATGCAACTTTTAATAAAACACAAAGATGCTTTCGCTCGATCAACCGCTGAATTATCCGCCGCTAATACAGAACATCATAGAATATTATTGCAGCATAATTACCCAATTAGATGTCCGATTTATAAAATCCCATTTAATCTTCGAAATGAATTTAGGAAACAAATATCTGATTTAGAGAGTGCGGGCATTGTGTCAAAATCTAGATCTCAGTATAACACACCTGCTTTATTTGTCAGACAGAGAGATAAATGGCGTTTAGTTCTGGATTTTAGGAAGCTGAATGAAATTACGTTGACTCAGGATTTTGCTATACCTACTTTGGACGACATTCTTCATGAGATTTCGGGGTCGAATTATTTTTCCGCTTTAGACATGAAGTCCGCATTTAATCAAATACCACTTCATTATAGAGATAGACATAAAACGGCTTTTTCTACACCTGACGGTGATAAATACGAATTTAATAGACTTTGTTTTGGTCTTAAAAATTCCCCTAAAGCTTTTCAATCCATAGCGCAGGAAATATTAGGAGATTTACTTCACAACGGCGCTCTAGTTTACATAGATGATATAATTTTGTTTTCAAAAACCATCCAAGAACATTTCGAACTGATTAATAAAGTGTTAGAGCGTTTCGAAAATGCTAATCTTAAATTCAATCCAGCTAAGTGCCAGTTTTTAACTAAGAAATGTAAATTTTTGGGGTTTGTTGTCACACCGGAGGGTATACTCATTGATAAGGATAAGACGATCACAATTAATCAGTTTCCTGTTCCGATAGATCAGAAACAAATAAAATCTTTTTTAGGATGCTGTAATTTTTATAGAAGGTACATTAAAAATTTTGCCAAACGTACACTGCCTTTAACAAATCTTTTGCGAAAAGATACTCCTTTCGAATGGACTTCAGAAGCTCAGGCTTCATTCGATGATATTAAGAACGCTATTCTAAATCCACCTGTCTTGGCTCTACCTGATCTTGCCGCAGAATTGCAAGTCACGACTGATGCTTCTTCCTCGGGTATCGGGGCTGTTTTAGAACAGAGGTATCCTAATTCAGAAGTTAAACCTTTATATTTTTTTTCAAAAAAGTTGAATCCTTCGCAATCTAAATACAACGCCACGGTCCTTGAATTTTTCGCAATTTACACAGCTCTAAATTTTTTTAGGCCTTTTCTTTTGGGGAGGAAGTTCAAAGTTTTTACGGATCACAAGCCTTTAGTAGGGTTCTTATCTAATAAAAATCCCTCTTCTAAAATTCTACGTTGGAAATTGTCACTTGAAGAATTTAATTATGAAATTCATTACGTAAAAGGATCTTTGAATACCGTCGCCGATCATTTATCTCGTTATGTCAACATTATTACTTTGGCTTTACCTGATTCTGGTGATCTAATACAAATGCAGAAAAACGACGAATCGTTAAAAGACATCCTACATAAAATTAATAATAAAGAATTTAGCCCACGAATTAGCAGTTATTTTATTAATGAGGAGGGAGTGCTATGTCATTTTTCTAAGCGCCCAAATAAGTCACCCAGAACTGCCATGAGAAAACAAGTTTGTGTTCCTCATTGTCTTAAAGCGAAAGTTTTGGAATCAATTCATTCGGAATATGGAGGGCATCTTAAATTTTTCAAGACTTATCAGAGACTTAGCGAAAAATTTTTTTGGCCTAATATGTACAAGGATGCTAAAAATTTTGTTCGTTCTTGCATCATTTGTTTAACTCGAAAAAACGCTTTCAATATTCCACTGGCCCCACACCAGCCAATGGAACAGAGCCATTTGCCAGGTGAAACTTGCCAAATGGATATTTTTGGTCCTTTAAAAACCACGCCTAGCGGGAATAGTTATGTCCTTTCCATGATAGATGCATTCACCAAATACATTCATATCGTCCCACTTCCTGATCTTAAGTCCAGCACCATATCTAAAGCTTTCTTTGATAATTATATTGTACACAGGGGCTGCCCTCATAAGTTGGTTGTCGATAACGCCACTTATTTTAAAAGTTCTGAGTTCCTGGAATTTTGTAGGGTCATGGGTATCCAGAAACGACATATTTCAACTTATTCAGCTCACGTAAATGGAAGAGTAGAGAAGCCAAATCAATCGCTGGCTAACATCCTTGCAGCAATCACTCATGACACAAACGACTGGGATGAACAACTCCCTCACACTATGTTAGCTTTAAATTCAGCCATTCACGAGGCCACTTTCACTTCGCCCTTCTTTTTAGAACACGGCAGAGACATTCGTCTGTCGTACACATATCAAAAGAGCTCTGATACATCACAAAATACGTATGAATACGTCGAAAGACTTTTACCTTCATTAGAGAATATTTTTCAGAAAGTCCTAGATAATTTAAAAAATCAAGAAGCATCGCACATCGCTCTTAGCACAAAGAATACAAAGTCGCATCATTACGATTATCAAATTGGTTCTTTATGTTTTATCAGGACACCTAACCTTAAATCTAAATTGTCTCCAAAACTCAGACCCAAGTTCGAAGGTCCCTATAGAGTTGTAGAACGGTTTTCCAAAGTGAATTACAGAGTTCAGCATGTCGAGCATCTGAGAAAGAAATTTAACACGCATGTCAACCGAATGATTCCTTTTATAAAAAGATTTAAATATTTGCATTTGAACAATTTGGATGAAACTATAACAGTAGATACAGAGGTAAAAAATGTTTGTGAGGAACAGAGATATAATTTAAGGAATCGTGTGAATTCGAATATTTAGATTAAACTTATTACAGTGTTTCAAAATAAATAAATTAAATCATACATAAAATTTTAATGTTTACTTGTTCATATTATTGTCGACATTTTGTTATCGGAGAAGGGTCCATGCTTATCTTAAAATACTTCAAAGATTGTTGTCGGGTAGATTGTAGGAATTCATTTTGTATCAATGAGAATTAATTGTATTTTATTATGTTGGTACTTGTATAAATATCAATATTATATACATTGATGTTTTTTTTTAAATTTGTTTTTGTCACTCATATGCTTTTGCATGTATGTTATTTCAAAATATATACTGTGGACACAAGGTACATGTCTACAATAAGTCAGGAAATATAGAGAAAGGTCTCTTGTATAACTCATAAAGTCAGTGAATAACTATTTTAGCTATGTGTGTAGTCCCACACATGCTCCATGTGTTTTTTTAGTATGCTCATTATACGTATTTTGTTATTGTGTTTCATTTATACATTATCTCTTTGCGATTTTCATTGTTGCTTAAAAGTATTAAAATTCTGGGTTTACTACTATTAAACGTTGGTTTTATCATGTTATTATAATCAAATATATATTATTCTTTTATCTTGCAATCTACTCATTGAATACTTATTGTGGATGTATTATCATTTATGTTTATTTCTGAACTTTTATTGCTTTCGCCATGATTGTACCTTATGATAGTGTAGAAGAAAGTAGCTATTTTGCCATTATTATTCTTAATTACAATTGTGTTTTATGAATTTTAATAATATTCGAGATGGTTGTTTGTTTTATTCTGTGTTGGCCATCGCACTAGTAAAATTTTATTCACACTAAAGGAATTTCTATGATATGTTTAAAGTATAGTTACTAGTATTGTGTTCTTGTACTCTCGTTTTAGAATGTTTTTGAGTAGTTGAGTTTCAATTGTCCATAAATTAGGTATTCAGTTTTTTTTTTCTTTCGGTTTTGTCGATTTACGAAATTTTTCTCTCTCCCTCCGTGATGTACTACTCGGCATAAATGTTGATTGATTAAGTGAAGTTAGTTTTGATTTCGTGTTATTGGTTCATTATAATTTTTTTTTATGAAAATTCTTGGTCATATTATTTAGTATTGAGGTAGATAAGTCTTGTGTTCATTCTGTACTTATGAAATTGTTTTGAATACTTAGTGGGTTAGAGCATGAATTTTTTTTTATAAGTTGAATTTCATTATGTGAAGAGTGTTGATTACAATTGAGTTAAGATTGTTCGTGATATATTTGAATACTGATGCGAATTATTTCCGGAAGTTATGTTTATCGAATTGTTAAAGAGGTACAGGAAACTGTTGTCATTATAGTTGTATTAGAATCTAGCGGGTTATGTGAATTATTCCGGAAGTTATGTTTATCGAATTGTTAAAAGGTACAGGAAATTGTTGTCATTATGGTTGTATTGGAATCTAGCGGGTTATATGAATTATTACGGAAGTTATGTTTAACGAAGTGTTGGAAGAAGAGATACAGAGAATTGTTTAATGAGTTTGTGAATTAATATGATTATTCAGGTATTAGTTAAGTGATTTAGTAGAAATGATTGAGAATTAGAGTTTCAGTTGTCGAGTTAGTTCTGTTTTTGAGAGATAGTTATCTGTTTGTAGCGTTAGTTAATTGTTAGCGGATCGTATTGGTTATAAGGTTTTATGGCTATGTTGTTTGAGAGTCAGTATTCGAGTTGCCGATAGTCGATTTTGGTGAATTAGTTATAGTAATGGGAATTAATATTTTTATTGTTGAACAAATTTTTTTTTGTGTCTGGTGTTGATGACATGCGAATCGCTCTGTTCAGTGCACAATTATAGCACTCAAAGGTTAGAGTGAAGTGTTTCGTTTTTTTTTTCGCCTTCTATTGTTTTTTTTATATATAGACTTAAAATCCATTTTTATTAATAGCCACAATTTTAATAATCTCGTCTACTTTTAGTATTAAATTTTTTTTTGTTTCTTAACCTTGGGTTCGCATCCTGATCACATGCATATTCATCGTTTTGTAATAAGGAAAATGCACGCCTAAGTTATACTATTCGTACGCAATTCTCATGGTGAATTTGTCATTCCTTTATGCTATTGATTTTGTTGTACGTTGTATTTCAAATGCATGCTTAATTTAATTAGTACTCAAGGCTCAGGGTGAATTTATGATTCCTTATGCTCATTGACTTTGATGTACGTTGCAATTTCTTATGTAATCATGCCATATTGTTATCATGTCGAATTTCGATGTTAGGTGATGCAATGTTGTGATGATTTTCTGTTTTTTTGCATTATACTCATAAATAATAATAATAACTTATCTAAACTTGTTCTCACAAATTGTTACAATCTCACACTGGAAAATAATTTTTTTTAAATTCCTTAAAATGGTGGATATTTTTCATGTACATTATTAGCTAATAATTTTCTTCATCATGTCGTTCTGCGATGATCAGTGAGAAGGAGGAGTTGGCATAATTATACAAAATATCTGTTTAACTTTCATGCCAGACATCGGAAATGTTGTTTTTACCCATTTTACTATGCATACATGTCGCGCCAAAATCTGTGTCACAGTCAAATTTTTTTTAAGTATTTACTTCTTGTATCTTTATATATATATCACTTGTTTTATTTATATTACATATTAATCACTGCTGTGTTATGTACACAATTATACTGTTACAATGTTTTCGTGAGTGCAATTCTTTTGTGTAAATTATGCGGTAGCCCAGATCTCATCTCAAAATTCGAATTTTATGAATTTTTTTTTCTTTACAAGACGTTCTATTGTACTACATTTGTTTGGCAGAAACGGAGGCAGGGGATGGTCGGTGTGGTATTCAAACGAAAGTCCCTGCCGGTCAAGAAGTTAGTGGGGAGGGAGAAAGTGAAATGGAAAATAATGAGTTCACGTGTTGTGTGTGTAGAACATTTCCGCACTTATTATAATCTCTTTTGGGAGTATTTTTTTCATTAAGGTCGAGCTGGAATGCAACTCACGGACAACAGGAAAGGAAAATTTTCCCCTTCGCCATGGCGTCAGGATGACAGGCCAGCCACATTCATCAGGTTCGGGAGCTGTCACGATTTACGACCTCCAACACGAGGGAGCAGAGGAGACAAACGTTTAAAGGTTCCTACAATGCCGCGAAGTCAATAAGAGAATTCAACAATATGCTACCCATTACGGCGGCTACATCCTTCCAGCGTGGTGTCTTTCACCCCTCTTCAATTCGTCAAACGACAGGACATAATTGTCGTTATTTCTTCACCTTCACAACAGAAAGGGGACTTCCGCCTTTTCCTACTGCACTTGGCATTAAAAGGCTCAATCGTCGGGATCAAGGATTCCCCCTCCAGTTTTTTTTCTTCCTCTCCTGCAGTTGTTTTTCCAAGAATTCATCGTGTCAAGAAGATCCATTTCCGGCTCGCTGTTGGACTATTACTATTGTCATTTAATCACTCCCATTTCAGTTTTGTATGTCTACTGCAAAATATGTGTTATTTTTTCTCTCTCTTTCCAGGTGTTTGTGAGTCTGAAAGGGGGGAGGAGTGATGGGTGACTTGGAGGCTGGAAGGCTTAGATGCTGATCGGGTTTGAAGATGGTCCCTAAGACACATGCAATTTGTGTATTCCCCTTGTTTCTTGTTGACAGGATGTTGTCGCATTCCTTAGTTGAGGGGGTCACAACGGCTGGTCAGCAAAGTTGAATGAACTCATAATTTGGAAGAGTCGTCGCGAAATTTGTGACTCTGCGCTTGGTTCCTGACCAATGGCTAGGCAGGACCAAAGGGCGTGCGGATGAAAAAGGGGGTAATTTGCCTCCACTTAAAAGGAGGAACCGGGACATTTCTCGGCAGATTTACAGAGATTTACAGAGATTTAGAGAGAGATTTTACAGATTAGCAGAAGACAGATTACCATGATTTCAGATTAAGAGAGTTGAATTTAGGCCGTCCAAGTACCACCCAGCTCCATGCCTCCGTTTCAGATAAGTGGAATGTTGCAGTATTCTTATTCTAAAAATTGAATAGTGTATTTATTTTAACCTAGTAATGTTTTAAAAGTAATAAACGAATTTAATCTCATTGTTTTAATTAATTGAGTTTTAAAGTACTAACCACTAATATGATGCAGACATAAGTTAAATTAATCGAACCTGCGTAAGTCATAATATGTTAAATTAATGAAGTAATTGTAGCGCTGCATCATCTGGTGCCAAGTGACCAGGATTCGAGGAAATTTTTTTTTCACCTCTTTCGTTCACGCGTGAATTTTTTAGATGAATTTGGGCAATCGCTAATGTGTTGTGTTCGAATGTATAATAAATTTAAGATTGTTGTAATGTTGAATACATTGGCGTTAACTTTAAAGCAAATTATTTTTTCCTCGCAAGTTTAATTTTTAATTTCCTCGGTAGATGAAAGGTTGCAAAATTTTTTTTTTCGATCCCATATTGTTCTAATGTATTTAGGCACTGGTATATTGGATGGAGATGGATCCTTCTCTTTGTAAGAATGTTAACATAATTTTTTTTAACTTCATTCTGTCGATAATTTTATCTTAATTGCAACTCGCCGGTTTTAGATAAAATTCGCATAATGCCTCGTTCTCGTCAGGCCGATCCTGTTCAATTGCATACTACTTCCGATCGGTTTAATTTAATTGAGTTGATCCCACAATTTGCGGGCAGTGAGGGTTCGAGTGTTAGAAAATTTTTAAATAAAATTAACGAAGTTGCGAAGTTAGGCAATTGGGCAGATAATGAGAAAACTGCAATTTTGAAACTCAAACTTTCAGGTGTAGCGGAAGAATTTTTTTTTGCTGACCCCAGCAATAATGATATTTACGACTTCGAACAATTGTCTCAAATTCTCCTTAAGAGATTCGAATGCACGGTTCCATTGTCCACAAAACTTCAACTGTTCTCCGTTTGTCAGCAGGGAATTTCTGAGACTGTGCAGGAATTCGCATCTAGAATCAAAAAATTGGGAAATCAGGTTTTCGAGTCGCATAACGTTGTGGCATCGTTGGCAGTCCGACAGGCGAATGATCAACTTCTACAATCGAGATTCATTAGTGGGCTGAAAAATGATATTAGAAGATTCGTATTGGCGAGGGACCCCACGACATTCGAACAGTCCATTTCGGCCGCATTGTTAGAGGAGCAGCATCAGAGACTTAATGAAATAGCGACAAACGATCGCGCGGGATCGGGAGAGAATAACAGAGAATCAGCGATTGTTTCAGCTCTTGCGGAACGCGTACAGGAATTAAATATAAGAGTGGGTAAACTACAACAAACCAAGGACTCCGTAAATGCCTATCACTCTGATTCATCGAGAAATTTCCCTCGCAGAAACCCGTTTCATTTCGATGTTATTATTGTCAACATAGGTCATAAGCAAAACGAGTGCCGAAAACGGATGAGAGATGAAAGCCTCACAGAGAATACACTGGGTTTCCGGAATTCGCTAGGTCGAAGCGGTTCTTCACAGAGACAGAGATACAATGACAATGTTTATGAATCACCGCCCTCGGGAGGTTTTCGGGGTGGTTTTCAACCACATTTTCACGGTCAAAGGAACGCAGGGAATTTAAACTTTCGAGGAGGGAGACGTCATTAGAACACGGGCAATTGGGCGCTCTCTCTCCAAATTGTAATGTTAACTTACCGATTGTCGAGGCAAGCTCTGGGGGCCATAAGTTCAATATTTTAATTGATTCTGGAGCTTCTGTTTCACTGTTGTCAAATTCTCTTTTCGACAAAATAAAGAATAAATATATGAAACCGTTGGAAGTTCTTGTAAAAATCAAGGCAGTAAATAACGGGGAAGTGGAAATAGTGGGTTGTTATAAGATACATTTAGCTTTAGGGAAATTTCATTGTGAGCAAATTTTTTTTGTCACTAAGCAGGAATTAAATATTGGTTACACAGCGATCTTGGGCTTCGATTTTATTAAACTTAGGCACGCGATGTTAGATACGAAATTTAATTGTTTGAGAATAGCTGAGAATTCCATTCCATTTGTTAATTGTGAAATTTCGTTGCAAAATGACACTGTGTGTGATATATTTGGAATTTTGGAAAATAAAACTATTATTGGTCCAAAGCAGGTTAAAAATGTTCGTTTTAAGGTACCAGTTTTGCCTCATTCTAGTGTAGTTGCGACTATTGTTGGTGCTGCTAAATTAAAAAATAAGGGTATACATATAAATTCACCGCATGTCACTTTTGATTCTCAACTTAACACAACCGAGTTACAAATTACGAATAATTCCGAACACATAATAACTTTAAATAAAAACATGAAAATCTGCACTGTTAATAGTTATGAAGAATTTTCGGTCGATTTACCAATATCACAAGATACCTTACCCGAATTATCTGAAAAAGACTTTAACTTCTCTGGATTAGATCCTAGAACAAAGAATAAATTAATGCAACTTTTAATAAAACACAAAGATGCTTTCGCTCGATCAACCGCTGAATTATCCGCCGCTAATACAGAACATCATAGAATATTATTGCAGCATAATTACCCAATTAGATGTCCGATTTATAAAATCCCATTTAATCTTCGAAATGAATTTAGGAAACAAATATCTGATTTAGAGAGTGCGGGCATTGTGTCAAAATCTAGATCTCAGTATAACACACCTGCTTTATTTGTCAGACAGAGAGATAAATGGCGTTTAGTTCTAGATTTTAGGAAGCTGAATGAAATTACGTTGACTCAGGATTTTGCTATACCTACTTTGGACGACATTCTTCATGAGATTTCGGGGTCGAATTATTTTTCCGCTTTAGACATGAAGTCCGCATTTAATCAAATACCACTTCATTATAGAGATAGACATAAAACGGCTTTTTCTACACCTGACGGTGATAAATACGAATTTAATAGACTTTGTTTTGGTCTTAAAAATTCCCCTAAAGCTTTTCAATCCATAGCGCAGGAAATATTAGGAGATTTACTTCACAACGGCGCTCTAGTTTACATAGATGATATAATTTTGTTTTCAAAAACCATCCAAGAACATTTCGAACTGATTAATAAAGTGTTAGAGCGTTTCGAAAATGCTAATCTTAAATTCAATCCAGCTAAGTGCCAGTTTTTAACTAAGAAATGTAAATTTTTGGGGTTTGTTGTCACACCGGAGGGTATACTCATTGATAAGGATAAGACGATCACAATTAATCAGTTTCCTGTTCCGATAGATCAGAAACAAATAAAATCTTTTTTAGGATGCTGTAATTTTTATAGAAGGTACATTAAAAATTTTGCCAAACGTACACTGCCTTTAACAAATCTTTTGCGAAAAGATACTCCTTTCGAATGGACTTCAGAAGCTCAGGCTTCATTCGATGATATTAAGAACGCTATTCTAAATCCACCTGTCTTGGCTCTACCTGATCTTGCCGCAGAATTGCAAGTCACGACTGATGCTTCTTCCTCGGGTATCGGGGCTGTTTTAGAACAGAGGTATCCTAATTCAGAAGTTAAACCTTTATATTTTTTTTCAAAAAAGTTGAATCCTTCGCAATCTAAATACAACGCCACGGTCCTTGAATTTTTCGCAATTTACACAGCTCTAAATTTTTTTAGGCCTTTTCTTTTGGGGAGGAAGTTCAAAGTTTTTACGGATCACAAGCCTTTAGTAGGGTTCTTATCTAATAAAAATCCCTCTTCTAAAATTCTACGTTGGAAATTGTCACTTGAAGAATTTAATTATGAAATTCATTACGTAAAAGGATCTTTGAATACCGTCGCCGATCATTTATCTCGTTATGTCAACATTATTACTTTGGCTTTACCTGATTCTGGTGATCTAATACAAATGCAGAAAAACGACGAATCGTTAAAAGACATCCTACATAAAATTAATAATAAAGAATTTAGCCCACGAATTAGCAGTTATTTTATTAATGAGGAGGGAGTGCTATGTCATTTTTCTAAGCGCCCAAATAAGTCACCCAGAACTGCCATGAGAAAACAAGTTTGTGTTCCTCATTGTCTTAAAGCGAAAGTTTTGGAATCAATTCATTCGGAATATGGAGGGCATCTTAAATTTTTCAAGACTTATCAGAGACTTAGCGAAAAATTTTTTTGGCCTAATATGTACAAGGATGCTAAAAATTTTGTTCGTTCTTGCATCATTTGTTTAACTCGAAAAAACGCTTTCAATATTCCACTGCCCCACACCAGCCAATGGAACAGAGCCATTTGCCAGGTGAAACTTGTCATATGGATATTTTTGGTCCTTTAAAAACCACGCCTAGCGGGAATAGTTATGTCCTTTCCATGATAGATGCATTCACCAAATACATTCATATCGTCCCACTTCCTGATCTTAAGTCCAGCACCATATCTAAAGCTTTCTTTGATAATTATATTGTACACAGGGCTGCCCTCATAAGTTGGTTGTCGATAACGCCACTTATTTTAAAAGTTCTGAGTTCCTGGAATTTTGTAGAGTCATGGGTATCCAGAAACGACATATTTCAACTTATTCAGCTCACGTAAATGGAAGAGTAGAGAAGCCAAATCAATCGCTGGCTAACATCCTTGCAGCAATCACTCATGACACAAACGACTGGGATGAACAACTCCCTCACACTATGTTAGCTTTAAATTCAGCCATTCACGAGGCCACTTTCACTTCGCCCTTCTTTTTAGAACACGGCAGAGACATTCGTCTGTCGTACACATATCAAAAGAGCTCTGATACATCACAAAATACGTATGAATACGTCGAAAGACTTTTACCTTCATTAGAGAATATTTTTCAGAAAGTCCTAGATAATTTAAAAAATCAAGAAGCATCGCACATCGCTCTTAGCACAAAGAATACAAAGTCGCATCATTACGATTATCAAATTGGTTCTTTATGTTTTATCAGGACACCTAACCTTAAATCTAAATTGTCTCCAAAACTCAGACCCAAGTTCGAAGGTCCCTATAGAGTTGTAGAACGGTTTTCCAAAGTGAATTACAGAGTTCAGCATGTCGAGCATCTGAGAAAGAAATTTAACACGCATGTCAACCGAATGATTCCTTTTATAAAAAGATTTAAATATTTGCATTTGAACAATTTGGATGAAACTATAACAGTAGATACAGAGGTAAAAAATGTTTGTGAGGAACAGAGATATAATTTAAGGAATCGTGTGAATTCGAATATTTAGATTAAACTTATTACAGTGTTTCAAAATAAATAAATTAAATTCATACATAAAATTTTAATGTTTACTTTGTTCATATTATTGTCGACATTTTGTTATCGAGAAGGGTCCATGCTTATCTTAAAATACTTCAAAGATTGTTGTCGGGTAGATTGTAGGAATTCATTTTGTATCAATGAGAATTAATTGTATTTTATTATGTTGGTACTTGTATAAATATCAATATTATATACATTGATGTTTTTTTTTTAAATTTGTTTTTGTCACTCATATGCTTTTGCATGTATGTTATTTCAAAATATATACTGTGGACACAAGGTACATGTCTACAATAAGTCAGGAAATATAGAGAAAGGTCTCTTGTATAACTCATAAAGTCAGTGAATTACTATTTTAGCTATGTGTGTAGTCCCACACATGCTCCATGTGTTTTTTTAGTATGCTCATTCTACGTATTTTGTTATTGTGTTTCATTTATACATTATCTCTTGTGAATTTCATTGTTGCTTAGAAGTATTAAATTTTGAGCTATTAAACGTTGGTTTTATCATGTTATTATAATCAAATATATGTTATTCTTGTTTCTTGCAACCTACTTATTGAATACTTATTGTGGATGCATTATCATTTATGTTTATTTTTGAACTTTTATTGTTTTCGCCAGTACCTTATGATAGTGTAGAAGAAAGTAGCTATTTTGCCATTATTATTCTTAATTACAATTGTGTTTTATGAATTTTGATAATATTCGAGATGGTTGTTTGTTTTATTCTGTGTTGGCCATCGCACTAGTAAAATTTTATTCACACTAAAGGAATTTCTATGATATGTTTAAAGTATAGTTACTAGTATTGTGTTCTTGTACTCTCGTTTTAGAATGTTTTTGAGTAGTTGAGTTTCAATTGTCCATAAATTAGGTATTCAGTTTTTTTTTTCTTTCGGTTTTGTCGATTTATGAATTTTTCTCTCTCCCTCCATGATGTACCACTCGGTATAAGTGTTGATTGATTAAGTGAAGTTAGTTTTGATTTCGTGTTATTGGTTCATTATAATTTTTTTTATGAAAATTCTTGGTCATATTATTTAGTATTGAGGTAGATAAGTCTTGTGTTCATTCTGTACTTATGAAATTGTTTTGAATACTTAGTGGGTTAGAGCATGAATTTTTTTTTATAAGTTGAATTTCATTATGTGAAGAGTGTTGATTACAATTGAGTTAAGATTGTTCGTGATATATTTGAATACTGATGCGAATTATTTCCGGAAGTTATGTTTATCGAATTGTTAAAAAGGTACAGGAAATTGTTGTCATTATAGTTGTATTAGAATCTAGCGGGTTATGTGAATTATTTTCGGAAGTTATGTTTAGCGAATTGTTAAAGAGGTACAGGAAATTGTTGTCATTATGGTTGTATTAGAATCTAGCGGGTTATGTGAATTAATTACGGAAGTTATGTTTAACGAAGTGTTGGAAGAAGAGATACAGAGAATTGTTTTATGAGTTTGTGAATTAATATGATTATTCAGGTATTAGTTAAGTGATTTAGTAGAAATGATTGAGAATTAGAGTTTCAGTTGTCGAGTTAGTTCTGTTTTTGAGAGATAGTTATCTGTTTGTAGCGTTAGTTAATTGTTAGCGGATCGTATTGGTTATAAGGTTTTATGGCTATGTTGTTTGAGAGTCAGTATTCGAGTTGCCGATAGTCGATTTTGGTGAATTAGTTATAGTAATGGGAATTAATATTTTTATTGTTGAACAAATTTTTTTTGTGTCTGGTGTTGATGACATGCGAATCGCTCTGTTCAGTGCACAATTATAGCACTCAAAGGTTAGAGTGAAGTGTTTCGTTTTTTTTTTTCGCCTTCTATTGTTTTTTTTTATATATAGACTTAAAATCCATTTTTATTAATAGCCACAATTTTAATAATCTCGTCTACTTTTAGTATTAAATTTTTTTTGTTTCTTAACCTTGGGTTTGCATCCTGATCACATGCATATTCATCGTTTTGTAATAAGGAAAATGCACGCCTAAGTTATACTATTCGTACGCAATTCTCATGGTGAATTTGTCATTCCTTTATGCTATTGATTTTGTTGTACGTTGTATTTCAAATGCATGCTTAATTTAATTAGTACTCAAGGCTCAGGGTGAATTTATGATTCCTTATGCTCATTGACTTTGATGTACGTTGCAATTTCTTATGTAATCATGCCATATTGTTATCATGTCGAATTTCGATGTTAGGTGATGCAATGTTGTGATGATTTTCTGTTTTTTTGCATTATACTCATAAATAATAATAATAACTTATCTAAACTTGTTCTCACAAATTGTTACAATCTCACACTGGAAAATAAATTTTTTTAATTCCTTAAAATGGTGGATATTTTTTTGTACATTATTAGCTAATAATTTTCTTCATCATGTCGTTCTGCGATGATCAGTGAGAAGGAGGAGTTGGCATAATTATACAAAATATCTGTTTAACTTTCATGCCAGACATCGGAAATGTTGTTTTTACCCATTTTACTATGCATACATGTCGCGCCAAAATCTGTGTCACAATCAATTTTTTAAGTATTTACTTCTTGTATCTTTATATATATATCACTTGTTTTATTTATATTACATATTAATCACTGCTGTGTTATGTACACAATTATACTGTTACAATGTTTTCGTGAGTGCAATTCTTTTGTGTAAATTATGCGGTAGCCCAGATCTCATCTCAAAATTCGAATTTTATGAATTTTTTTTTCTTTACAAGACGTTCTATTGTACTACATTTGTTGGCAGAAACGGAGGCAGGGGATGGTCGGTGTGGTATTCAAACGAAAGTCCCTGCCGGTCAAGAAGTTAGTGGGGAGGGAGAAAGTGAAATGGAAAATAATGAGTTCACGTGTTGTGTGTGTAGAACATTTCCGCACTTATTATAATCTCTTTTGGGAGTATTTTTTTCATTAAGGTCGAGCTGGAATGCAACTCACGGACAACAGGAAAGGAAAATTTTCCCCTTCGCCATGGCGTCAGGATGACAGGCCAGCCACATTCATCAGGTTCGGGAGCTGTCACGATTTACGACCTCCAACACGAGGGAGCAGAGGAGACAAACGTTTAAAGGTTCCTACAATGCCGCGAAGTCAATAAGAGAATTCAACAATATGCTACCCATTACGGCGGCTACATCCTTCCAGCGTGGTGTCTTTCACCCCTCTTCAATTCGTCAAACGACAGGACATAATTGTCGTTATTTCTTCACCTTCACAACAGAAAGGGGACTTCCGCCTTTTCCTACTGCACTTGGCACTAAAAGGCTCAATCGTCGGGATCAAGGATTCCCCCTCCAGTTTTTTTTCTTCCTCTCCTGCAGTTGTTTTTTCCAAGATTCATCGTGTCAAGAAGATCCATTTCCGGCTCGCTGTTGGACTATTACTATTGTCATTTAATCACTCCCATTTCAGTTTTGTATGTCTACTGCAAAATATGTGTTATTTTTTCTCTCTCTTTCCAGGTGTTTGTGAGTCTGAAAGGGGGAGGAGTGATGGTGGCTTGGAGGCTGGAAGGCTTAGATGCTGATCGGGTTTAAGATGGTCCCTAAGACACATGCAATTTGTGGTATTCCCCTTGTTTCTTGTTGACAGGATGTTGTCGCATTCCTTAGTTGAGGGGGTCACAACGGCTGGTCAGCAAAGTTGAATGAACTCATAATTTGGAAGAGTCGTCGCGAAATTTGTGACTCTGCGCTTGGTTCCTGACAATGGCTAGGCAGGACCAAAGGCGTGCGGATGAAAAAGGGGGTAATTTGCCTCCACTTAAAAGGAGGAACCGGGACATTTCTCGGCAGATTTACAGAGATTTAGAGAGAGATTTACAGATTAGCAGAAGACAGATTACCATGATTTCAGATTAAGAGAGTTGAATTAGGCCGTCCAAGTACCACCCAGCTCCATGCCTCCGTTTCAGATAAGTGGAATGTTGTAGTATTCTTATTCTAAAAATTTAATAGTGTATTTATTTTAACCTAGTAATGTTTTAAAAGTAATAAACGAATTTGATCTAATTAATCGAATATTCATTATCTCATTGTTTTTAATTGAGTTTTAAAGTACTAACCACTAATATGATGCAGACATAAGTTAAATTAATCGAACCTGCGTAAGTCATAATATGTTAAATTAATGAAGTAATTGTAGCGCTGCATCACTATATAGAAACA
>BMAO01038768.1:0-12982 GCA_019973975.1 Trichonephila clavata | reverse complement strand
TCGCGAGGACAATGCGCCAGAGGAGGGGAGTAGTTAAGCGAATGCGGGGAATATACATATACTGCCCTCAATAGAGCAAAATACTTTGTTTCCTACAGCACGTACTCCCAAAGTTGCTGCAGGGAATACCTGCCACTGTGCACTAGAACGTGTGTTCATGCACGATGGGGCCCTAGGAATTATTTTCGATTGCGAGGCGTAACCACCTCTATGCTACATATCCTAGGAGTCGGATTGGACACGGTGGACTTGATTCTGGACCTCCACGCTCCCGGACTTCAATAACGTGAGTATTTTCTGTTGGAGCCATCTTAAATCCCTTGTGCATTAGACGCGGAGACAACAGTGGAGGATCTCCCGTCCCAGATTGTTGTCATTTCAGCTGACATCGCCAACACACGGATTTGTTTGAACGAGGTCAACAATCTTTAGTCTATTGGTTTTGGTTGTTCTATGACCTACAAGCCTGCAACTTCAACTTCTGTGACTATCACTTGTAGTTGCATTTTAACGTTGATCTATGACACATGGTTCGTATTGTAAACATGTTTTACGTCTAATAAATGTATTCCTTATCTCTTATTGCCCTCTTTCATTCCACTCGACATCAAACACTTTTTAACTGTTTTAGCGAAATATTCCGACTAAACGTGATATTCGACCTCATGTTCTACGTTGATTTGTCGTCTTCATACTGCCTACTATCACCCCTCTGAATTTGTCTGTAGAATTCGGCAACACCGTGTATAATATAGATATGTAGTCCATGCATTTCGGTTATTTTTCACGTTATAAGTTGAAATGAACCTACTTCCCTTCTACCCTGTGACCCATATAAAGATGTAGAAGGAAGTGAAGGATGATTCTAAATGATAATTTCCAATTATTTTATTTATCACTTTAATCGACTCAAACACAAATAAGTTTAATACTATAAATAGGATGATCTAGTCAGACAACAGAGGGAAGGGACGAGAGTCGCGTTTGGGAAGAACATATTTAATAACCATTTTATAATAATGGTTCTTCCTTAATATTACTTTACACGGTAGACACGTACTTAATGTCCACTTATCGGCTTTAATACAGTCAGACAACAGAGGGAAGGGACGAGAGTCGCGTTTGGGAAGAATACATTTAATAACCATTTTATAATAATGGTTCTTCCGTAATATTACTTTACACGGTAGACACGTACTTAATGTCCACTTATCGGCTTTAATACTTTAAATATCAACGTAATAGGAAGGTGACAGTGCCTGTACTTAGGCAGTCTTCTAATCAATTAAAAAAATATCTATATCTCTTTCTGACTATAATCTTTTACAAGGACTTTTTAACCGTTTATGATAATCTTCACCTTGTATCTTTCTTTTCACCTCTAGTTAACTAAACTTCTAACTTCTAACTTTCTGTTATCTATTCTCTTCTCATCTAACTCACTAACTCTCTTAACTCGGAACAAGGACTATATATAATAAACTTAATTTGTATATCGTGTTTCTTCCTTAGGAGGAGACTGGCAAGTTTGCTGGCCCCAACCAAGAGGATTATTAGTAGGAGGTCCACGTATAGACCCGTCACAAAGTTTTCTTTTACAAATAAATTTTTTTCAAGAAGAACTATTTGTCACTTGTGAATACGATCTTGTCTTCACTGTTGCTTGCATTCAGGGGAGGGGGAAAAACGCAAAGATTCAGAACATATCATACATTCTTCCAACAAAGTTATTTGAGTATATCTATGAGCTGATCCAAAATATTCTATTATGGATTTTAGAGCATTCATTCTTTTTTCTCCTTCTGAAAGAGCTCTGTATCTAAAGTAGAAATATTTAAGATTTTCTGGTCCAGCCAATCATTGAAGAATATAATAAAATTCCAATGATAAAAAATTATTAAACTGTTAAAATTGCATGCTTTTCTAATAGTTTGGAACTAAATTATTGTATGTGTAACTTTTTTTTGGCAAGCAAAAGATCATTTGCACCCATAACAAATGGTAACCCCATTCAACTGTTGTGCAAGACATCATTGGCCACGTCCAATAAAGTCTGAACTTGTTCTGGCTACGCACATCGTCTGCTGGTAGAGTCTTGTTAAAATCACTGTGCTTTAGAATGATACTATGCAAACATAAAAAGATACATTACCAAATAATAAAATCTCTAATAGTTTCCATAATAAACAGGACAAATTTTTTTCCGCTTGTTTTCCATAGAAATTAACTGATCATGATTTCATTACTCCGTAGCTTATCAACATGTTTTTATTACGATATTGGGCATATTGTGAGTGTTTATTTTTTTAAAAATTGTATGTCAGATCTCACGGAAGAGAATGTATACAATATAACGAAGATAAAATTTCATGCGTAATAAACTCACTAACAAATACTTTCCATCAATATAGCTTTAAAACTTTTCCTGTACTCTATATCATTTACAGAATATATTACAATTTTTGTAAAAAATTAAGAAAAAACCCTCCTTTACAACATATTTAGTCCAGGATAATATTTATCAAGGAAATTTTTTAAAAAAACCTGATAATTTGATTATTTATCTAATTCTTTGAAATTTTTCATATATTTTATGTTATGTTTCAGTTGCATTGCGAATTAGGATATCTTTCAACGATTGGAAAAATGGCTCGCTGCAGGATTCGAGCTCATCACGAGCAACTGTCAGAGTTTGAAAGAGTTCGTATCATTGGATTGAATGAGGTAGGTTCAGCAAATCGGATTCTGGCTAGTCATATAGGTCGAAGCAATGAGGCCATTAGAAGATGCTGGCAAGCATGGGTGATCAACGGCAGATTTCAGCGTAATGATGGTAGTGGTCAACCTAGGGCCACAACAGATCGGGAAGACAGGTTGACTGTCAGATCAGCTGTCATGGCACCTGATTCATTGCTATCAACCATCGGAAGTGTGACCCGCACGCGAGTGCCCCCCATTACCATTCACAGACGGCTGATAGAGCAAAACTGACCGCTGCGCCATTTGCCACTCCCGCCTGCACACTGTCGAGACAGATTACTGTGGTTCTTGGCTCTATGAGGTTGTAAACATGCTTACTGGGGAAATATAGCGCTTAGTGACGAATCCCGCTTTCAGCAGTGTCCTGACGATCATGGAAGACGCGTCTGGAGACGCCCTTGGCTGCGTGCCGATCCGGCTTTCACTATTGCACGCCACACATGCCCTCAACTAGAAGTTATGGTCTGGGGTGCCATTTCTTTTGACAGCCGGACCCTTTTGGTGGTCATTAGAGGTAAACTTACAGCACAATGTTACGTCGACGACATTTAGAGAACTGTTTTGCTACCGTTCCTTCTGAAGTGCCCTGGCTTTATTTTTCACCAAAATAATGCCAGAACACAAACGGCACGTGTTGTTATGAACTATATTACCGCTTGTAAATCACTTCCTTGTCCAACGAGATCACCAGATCTTTCTCTAATCAAGCATATTTGGTATATGATGGGAAGGCGACTGCATCTACCAGGGGATGATGATGACCTGGTCCACCAATTGGAGAAAATTTGGCAAGAAATACAGCAGGAGACCATTGAAGTACTTTATCACTCTATGCGAAGTCGTGTGGCAGCTTGCAACTAGGCTAGAGGTGGGCCAACACTTTATTAAGCTCGTTACTTAGTAATGAAACTCTGAAAAAATCATTCAATTTTTTTGAAATTATAATCATTTTCTATTGTGTACATAATCATTCTACCCACCATTTTTTGTTTCTATAACTCAACTCATTCTTGGTGCCTCGTTGTTTGGTTATATATAGTCGGACCCAATTTAGAGAATTCCAATTTAACGAATTTCTCGATGCATCGAATTTTTCTCTTTTCGCTATTAAAATGAAGGTAAAATAATGTATTTAGTGAATAATATATTCCACACAAATTAACTAATTATTTCAGTTGATGGGACTTTTTTTCATTAATTTGTAACAGAAAGAATTAGATTTTTTTCTCTCCAAAAAACGTATTGTTTCTGTTCGTATCAGAAAAAGACTTTTCTTGTATGGGGCAAATTTCAACGGGAAGGTTGAATACCATTATAAGACTTTACAAGTACAATGAGCCATGCGTGTAGCCCATCGTGTGAGTATTGAGTAGGAAAGAATTTTTTTTTTCTGATCTCATCGCAACCACAATGCAGGGGATATTTAAATATTTCACCGATCATGGTACATGTGATGACAGACTTCTAATCTGCGCAAGTGATGTTGAAGAAAATAGTTGTCTTGACGAAGCCAATGAATAGCGATTCTAAAGCAGAAACTGATAATGAAGTTCTTATCAAACTACATTTTCTAATGCTTTACATTGTTTGGAATACCTCTCTCCAATGCAGCAAGATGTAAATGATGCAGTATTTTCTTCTCTTCATAGACTCACAAAATAACTCTCTCGAGTCATCAGTGAAAAAGATTTTCAAAACTTAGTCAGTATTATAAAATTTTCACTTAACTGGTGCGTAATAATTCACTAATAATATTTTAGCAGTTGAATAAAACTTGTGTAATTTCTAACTAGTGAAATTTATATGTAGTTGCTTATAGAATTTCTAAGAGGTTGTAACAGCCTCGTAGAGGGTGTTACACACACACAACACACACAACACACACACACACACACACACAACACACACACACACACACACACACACACACACACACACACAACACACACACACACAAAACTCAGGGTAGGAAATGCCCAACGCTACTAATTATAAGAGCACTCCACGACTAAAGGATACTTAATATAGGAGAGTATAATCTAATTCACTTACTCTAGGTCACACCTTGAACTTCTACGGTATATTTTACCTTAATTCCTTTATTCGCTGTATGACCTCCGGTCGTTATCATTAATCTCAATCTTATAACTTATTCGCTTGTTAGCAATAATTGACCATCCACAAACTACTCGTGGACTAACTATCAACTGGTTCTCGTCTAACTCTCAACTACCTTCGCGTACCTGAAATTCCACGTTTAAATAAACCACTCATTTGCTTAAGTCAAGTCTTCTTCTTCGGAAGGAAGTTTTCAATAGAACAACAGTTAAAAGAGAAATAGATTTACCCCAAGAGAATTAGTTAAAGTTTCGCAGGTAGATCCGTTTCAAGATAAATGCAAAAAATTTCTATTTTGTTTGGACTCCCATATGACGAATAACCTCAAATTAACGAACAAAATGTTCTGTCCCAATGATTTCGATAAATCGGGGTTTGACTGTATATATGTATATTAAATGTTTAATTTCTGTACTCTTTAGGCTTACTCCCTTACATTGAGCCCGTGGTAGCCAAGTGGTCATAGTCACGGTCCAGTATCACTGAAGACCCACCATATGTAGAAAGGCTGATACCTGATAAATCTGTCATGGCACAAAGAATCTATCTTTTGTATGTGCAGTGTACAGGTCTATGTGAATTTGTCAAAAAAAGGTTCAGTTCAGACTTTGTAATTTTAATTTTGAAAATTCTATTTAGAATTTCTTACCATGCAGTCATCAATTCTAAAAATATTAAACATACAAAAATACAGTAATTCAATGAAAATAAAAAATAGGGACTTCTTACTCTGTTTTAAATTTAAAGTGAGATTTTGAAATTTTTTTAATATATTGATTTTTAATCCAAATGGGTAAATTGTTAATGAATTCAAATTGTACTATGCTTATTGAATTCATTATGTACTATTTTTTATTTGTATTTTATGATGAATTTAGTATTGTTTTTATTTGTTTCAATAGACAATGATATTAAACAAATTTTTAATTACGTTTTTAATTTTATTATGCAATTTCAACCATAGAAACGTGCATTTTTCGTAAATAGTCCAGTCCTAATCCCGGGATCGAAAAAATAGCACGGGATTGCAAACTCTAGTATATTTAAAGCATGCTATGAAAATAGTGTATATTTTCTCCGTAGAATTCCTCCTCTGTTGCTCAAAAGTCTCAACGCACTCGCTGAATATACATAAAAGATTCACGCACGCATACTTATTTTCTCTGACTCACTGCACATATTTTGAATCCCTGAAAGACTTCGTAGTTATTAAGAGCTTCCACAATTCGAGGCAAAACTCTCCTCATTCGAAGCAAATAGCGGATAAAAGATTGCGAATCCCTTTCGGAAACTATTTTCCAGATACAAACAAAGTATTTTAAAAATGAAAAATTGTGTATATTTTCTCCATAGAATTCATCCTCTGTTGCTCAAAAGTCTCAACGCACTCGCTGAATATACATAAAAGATTCACGCACGCATACTTATTTTCTCTGACTCACTGCACATATTTTGAATCCTGAAAGACTTCGTAGTTATTAAGAGCTTCCACAATTCGAGGCAAAACTCTCCTCATTCGAAGCAAATAGCGAATAAAAGATTGGCGAATCCCTTTCGGAAACTATTTTCCAGATACAAACAAAGTATTTTAAAAATGAAAATTCTGTATATTTTCTCCATAGAATTCATCCTATGTTGCTCACAAGTCTCAACGCACTCGCTGAATATACATAAAAGATTCACGCACGCATACCTATTTTCTCTGACTCACCGCACATATTTTGAATCCCTGAAAGACTTCGTAGTTATTAAGAGCTTCCACAATTCGAGGCAAAACTCTCCTCATTCGAAGCAAATAACGGATAAAAGATTGGCGAATCCCTTTCGGAAACTATTTTCCAGATACAAACAAAGTATTTCAAAAATGAAAATAATACTAACAAAAATAAATAAGTAAAATAAAAGACCCCTTCACTTAAGGTGGAAGAATATTGCGTTTACCTCCATCTCTTAAAAGCGTCGAAACTAAACTCGCTATTTCTCCTCATCAGGGGTGGGCAGACTTTTTCTGGGTGTTCGGGCTACTTCTAACTTTTTCAAGGCATTGCGTTCCACCCAGTCTCCAGATTAGTTGGCATCGGTGCTCAACTAATACGTTTTTTCAGTATGCACATCTTGGGAATCAGTAAAGGTTGGCACCCCAAAATGTCTCGGCGGTCCACCAGTCGATCGCGATCGACTTAATACCTACCTTTGGTCTACATGAATGCTTGACGAAGGGTTAAAATTCCTTCACGGTTTACATGACAATCCAACCACCTTCATTAATATATGAAACAAGAACACGTATGGTTTGTTCGTTTTCTGAGTACCCTAACGGCGTTGTTTACTGGATTGGTTTATTGGTCTTTTCAATATATGTATTGAACATAATTTGCAAAATAAATAAATAAATTTTAAAAAAATAAGTATTTTTATTTTGGTAAACCAATTTTTTCCCTTCTGTCTCTTAAAAGCAATGATTTGCTTAAAATATATAATTAAGAGATATAGTTACATACATAAATTACAAAGAAGTAATATTCGCTTTTAATGGATTATTTGTAAAAAAAGCAACTGTTGATTATTAAAATTTTTAAGAACAGACGAATAATATCTATCATACTTCTCTGTTTTTATTCTAGATGTGATTAGAAATACCTCCACCTTCCAAATTTTTAGAAGTGGATAATAAATTATTTCATTAAATTATTTTCATTGCTCCTTCTCTATAATATATCTTACAAGTCTCTAGGTTAAAGAAAAATGTACAAAAAATTTTCAAGAACTCATAAAATGGATATTTCTTTTGAAAATTTCATCCACAGCTTTTCGGTTTTGACATGATGAATTTAAACCTAAAACTTAACTGTATTTTATATTTTAAAAACTTGCATAATACTGTGCTTTCTTTAAATGATCTTGTAGAACTAGAATAAATTTTCATTTTAATTAGTAATATCGTCTTTTGGAAAATATATATTTGTTTATTTTAAAGTTATATCTTGTGACGGATCTATACGCAACCTTCTGAATAATCCTCTTGGGAAAACTTTGGGGCTAGCTTTCACGTTAACTCGCAGCCATCCCTCAAGAAGAAACCTTGATATGTAGATTAGTTTGACTATATAAAGTCAAAAAAGGTTTTGTGAAGGTAAGATAGAAGGAGCAGAGGAACTGTTGCGGTGATATGTAGGTGAAATTTCTTTCATTATCACAACGTGAGTTATGGAAGGAGGTTGCAACTGTAATAAATTAGTGGATTGAGAATTAATAATCCAGTATAGATTAGATTAGATTAAATTAAGCAGATTACTAGTGATTGTTTAATTATTGTAGATTGCTCTCTTTATATCACTCCTAGGGCCTCCTCTTGTAGTTTCACTTGTGGTTGATTAGTGTGCTTGAATAGTAATAAAATATTCATTATTATGGAAATATCTGGTGATGCTTTGTTTCCCTCCACATCCTTGGATCAGCAGGACGGTGAAGGAACGGCTTCAAATAGAATGGGCTTACAATCTGTACAAGAAGAATATTTCCATTTTCTTACCTTTTTGTATATCTGAAATTATATCTGGAATATTAAAAACAAACAAACTAAAAACGTTAATTGCCTTTTCAAATATCCAAAACATCGGGAAAAAAAATACAATTAAAAGAATTTCCAATAAACAATTCAATAGTTTATAGCGATAGGCAAGTTGCCCATGGCTATTGACATATCTGTGACCGTAGGATATAAAATATGCTAACTAGTCTAAGAACCTGAAGAGATAAAAATAAAATTATATGTTAAACTGCTCACGCGCGCGCGCTCTGTGAATTTTTTATTCTTTCTTCTTTTTAAAAAAAAAAAAAACAACTAAATGTCTAACGTTACATTAGCATTTAATCTAGTAAAAAACTTCATTAAGAAGAATACTCGAATTAAATTTGTTTTTACGTTTACTAAAGGATGGAGGAAAAACATAATCTTTGCTGAAAAATATTGCGTCGGGTGATATTCTAAAATATGAATAACTTTTTTTTGCCAAAAAATGTGGTTATTTATGGAAATTGAAAGATTGAGCTGCTTTGAACTCGAGAACGAAATCGTTTTGTTTTCATTTCCCGCCATTTGTGATAGTTTGGGATTTTAGAATTTTCCTTCCAATAATTTTGCAGCAAAACATTTATAAAAAGTTTTTCTTAATAATGTTAAGTACATGTTTGTATGCCTAACACATAAAAATTTTAAAAGAGAAAGAGAAATTAGCAGATTAGAAGATTTAACATATTGTAAAGAAGCAGTTTTATGGACAAATATAATTAAATAGGAATAAAAATGGTAATTAAATAGAGGCTTTGTAGCACACTTGTAGATGACAACATCAAATGCAATCTTTGATTATCCAGAAACAATAATTTAGCTACTTATTATAACAATTTTACTTTTTTTTAATAAGACAATTTCATGATTTTTATTTTGCGTCTCTTTAGAATATTTATGTTTAAACTGCTTTATACTTTGAACAGAAAACAATTGTCGTATTTTTTTTGGAGGATTTCATAGACCATATATCCAACTGAGAATACGACAACATAAGCCAAATTAAATGAACTTTTTTGCTTTCGTCACGTATACCTGAGTTTTTTTTCAGTTAGCGAACATATTCACCTTTGTAGAATATTAATTTTTAATTAGTTCATTTTATTAACGTATATTTATTTTATATACCTTATTAAATGAGAATTATCATTCTAATTAACTTTCTAACAGTTGCATATATTAAAGCTCAAATTGAAACCGTTCATTTATTTCACTAACAATTAATTCATGTTGCAATTAATTCAAGATAAAAAAAAATATTCAATTCAAAAAGGAATTGTATTGATCAAATATATTTACTTATAAGATGGAAATTTATATAACTTAATTATATAAATTTTTAAAATACATAACTGAATTAAATACTGATTCCGAAGCACGCAATAATGAAAAAAATGACTTAACATCAGCTTACACAGAAATAAAAACTACTCTTTTCTGGTCAAAATAATTCCATACATCAATGTTAAGTACATCGATACATATTAGATTCCATGTACTTTAAAAAAAAAACAGCAGTTGCGTTTTCCTAAACTGTTCCCTTTTAATGCTAATGAAAGCTTAATTTCCCGCCCACATTGATCATTGGTCTCTGTGACCAGCCATCGTAACAGACAACCATTGATAGGTATTAAAGATTGATTGCATATTATCATATTATATACAGGGCCGGATCTACGTATGGGCTTAATGGGCTGCAGCCCAGGCCCTCCAGATTCTAGGGGCCCCGTTCCCGTTGAAGATAACAAACAGGAAAAGATGCTTAAAATCAAAATAGTAATAAAATAATAAACCAGTAAAAAATTCATTTCAAAAAAAAAATACCCGAAATATGTACCAAATTTATTTTTAATTTCGAGAGCAAGAGCACAATTTACTTTTGTTCTTTTACCTTACCACCGATAAAGGGAAAATTAATAATTAATAGACAGATGCTATATCATAGAATGGTGCCGATGAGCATCGAGCACTTATACAAACGTAGTGACACTTTTCTGTAGCCATTTAATTTTGTGCAATAGGTGCAATCAGGCCCCAAACCAGATCTTACAAAGGATTGAAAAACCATTACATAACATAGCTTTGGGCCCACTAAAACCATGGGGCCCCCGCAATGCGGGGTTGCAGGGGTGTAAGTTACACCCTATATTGTTACCATATAAAATATATTATGTAAATTAAAATATATTAAAATATTAAAATATACCACCATATAAAAATATATTGTTACAACCACTGAAGTGAAAGGGAAAGGAACTTAGCCAAAGAAAACGGAGAAACCCAACAAGCAAATATTAATGAGGAAAATATGCTAGATCTCGATGATCAGCAGCCTTCTAAAAATATATTGTTCAGACGAGGACATCAGTAATGATTCGACGGAAAAGTGTTTACAAAATGATGGGTTTGAGTTTAAAAAATACGTTCGTGCTTAACTTTCTAAGTAATAATTTTATTGATTGTATCCTTTATATATAAAAATGAATTATTTTCAAAATTAAAAACCCAAACAATAAATATAATTTTTCTGTAAGAGAATACAAAGAGATAATTTTCGAATAATCATTTCATTAAAAAAACTTAAAAAATGGCCAAGTGCTGGAAAGATCTTGGCTTTGTTATTCAACTAGTATTGGTAGGTTTTTCGTTTGACCTGCAACTTTTTCTAAACAAATTCTCAATACACAACAGACTTTTCTGATAGGAAACACTTAACAAGTTGTTTAGAAAATCAGGAAAATTCTATTGAACATAAAAATTCAGTGTTAGTTCGGTTGACACGAAAAGAAAATAATTCTGTTAACAAGAGGAGGGCATGACTAAAGAAATTCATTTGTGTATTAGCAGTGCTCCTTTAGGACAGTGGTCTTCGAACTTTTTCAACTCATGGAACCCCTAGAAATTGAAGGTGCTTTCGTGTAACCCCTGGAGTTTGAAAGTGCTTTCGTGGAACAACTTGAACTAGGAAGTGTTTTCGTGGAACCAATTCCAAACACATACGTCGAAGAATATGTCTCAAAGTAATATTTAAAGTAGATCAACATGTTACAGGCACTTCATGTAAAAGCAATTAAAAATATTTACACTTATTGTTAAACAAATTCTAATCTAATTTTGTTAATATAATTTACTTATACAAGTGTCACCTGTCCATGCATTATATTTAGTAACTGAGATATGTGCATCCTTTTTACACACGGTCGCAGTCTAGGTCTGTTGAGATAAGTGCAATCGCATAACTTATTCTGAGTTTAATTTGCTTTTATACTTTGTTTTTGCAGCCACTTACGTTGAGAAATATCTTTACTTAAACAATAGTTTGAAGGCATAAAAAATGTTTATAGATGTGTAAGAAATCCGTGTATTTTGATGAGAGAGAATTTGAAACCTAAAATTTAAAAGATGTTTCTGCTTAAATTTAGATTTTAACATCAACTCTGTTAAGATGTTGCAACATGTGTTCGTTTTTTTTTCATTATAGGTGCTGTTTTTCACAAATGTAAAAAAGTGCGTTTCCATTAGAAAACTATTTAGTTAGCAAGACAAGATAGCTAACGAGTATAAAATTATCTCGTGGACACGAGATAGTAAACAATAGAATATTCCAATCTAGTAGAAAGGATATATAAAGTTTAAACGTTTTATTATTCTTTAACTTTTAATTTATAATAAAAAAAAAAGTGTTGCAAAATAAAGTTATTATATATAAATAAAATTTTCAGTTTTAATGAATAGGGGGAGGTGATGATCTTTAGATACTTGTAACTTACCAACTTCATAGAGAACCTGAATCCATTTTGCCTACATATTTCTTCTAGATTTCTTATTGTGACTCGTGGAACCCCTGAGTATGCCTTGTAGAACCCAGGGTTCCGTGGAACAGGTGTGGCGTCGTGGACTTGGTAGCGTATTGTGACGCCATGCTAATTATTAACAAATACTTTTATTTGTGATCAAAAATTGGTTTATTTCACTTTTTAAATTTAGAAGATCACTATGAAGAGAAAAAAGGTCAGTATCGGGTGTTAGTTCTTTTTAGCCAGTTCTATTTAGCATTGGTGTCCCCCCTCGCGTCTTCTTTATTCATCCGTCGATACTGTCTCAGGAGTCGATCTCGGTGTTCATCTCGGGAGTCTATCTCGGCATCTCTTTATTCGTCCTTTGGATACTGTCTCAGAAGTCGATCTCGCTTCTTCCTTCGTCCGTCTGATCCTGTCTCGGAGTCGATCGAGAGCCATCCCTCTTTTTGAGGTAGACCCTTTTAAACTCTAGGGCGGGTCCACTCCACGCCCCTCATCAACCCCCATTGGCAAGCCTCAAGGTTTTGCACCGGCACTCGGTCTTGTATGTCCACCATTCGTGCAGAGATAACAAAGGTTCCGGTCCCTCTTAAAGGTTGCCGGTGACAACGGCTTGACTGACATTTGGTGCTCGAACCATTCGCCGCCTTTTTCTCTTTGATGCCACCCGTCGCCGTTTGCCGAGGCACCAGCCTTTCAAGACGGACAATCACTGCCTATTGACGAAAAATAA
>BMAO01038767.1:0-28387 GCA_019973975.1 Trichonephila clavata | reverse complement strand
TTCTTTTGACATACAACCCCACTCTTCATTGTTTTCTTTTGATGTTTAATTGGTTATGATATTTTTGGCTAGTTTGTTTTGAATGCACAGCCTTCATAAAAACGGAAAATTATTAACTCGTACGCCATTGAGTTTTCACCTTTTGAATCTTCCTCTAGTATTGGGTTTTTTCCCTTCCTCCAAGGCGCGCTTATTTAAAAAATGCGTATTAGAATAAGGTTTTTTTTCTTCTTCTTCAGAAACTTGAGTCTGGTATAGTTGTTATTTAATCCTAAGCACCAATCAAAATAATACATCTTGAATAATAAATAAATAATAATAAATAATAATATGTAATAAATACACACACTGCCAATGAATTAGAAACCCAAGATCAATATTTAATTGGACCACCTTTTGCATGGATAACTGCTCTGATTCAGCTGATTCGGCCTTAGTAATAAATTCTCTGAAAACTCTTAAGTTACGAGGTGAGTCGGAAAATAAGTTTCCCCTGTCGACTGGGGTCAGAGTTGTGTATGAAAGTCAAAACATAGAATGAGACATTAAAGATAAGACATAACTTTATTTTTCCATATAAGTACCAAGTACATTGAGACATTTGTCATATCGCTGAATAAACTTCAAAAAGTCTCCGGTGGCCGAGTGGTCTAGGCATCGGAGCATGGCTAGTGTGTCATGAGTTCGATCCTAGTACCTCTGAAGATCCGCCGTGTAGGGGAGCGATGCACGTTAAATCTGTCGAGAGCTCAAAACGTCCTCCCGTTGGTGTGGTGTGGTAGTTAGGAGAGGGGGTGCCAGCTCAGGTGTCGTCCGCGTCACTTGACCATGGTTCAAAATTACGCTGACCGTCGCCAAAAGCCCTCGTGTTGCTAATCAGTGCGACGTTAATATTCACTCACTCAAAAAGTCCTCCAGGAAAAAAAGGGCTTTGCATACGGAAGAAGTGTTTAATGGCTTGTTTGACTCTTCCAAAGCGCCTTCCGGAAAGATTCTTCTTCAAAGCCTGAAACATATAAAAGTCACTTGGTGCTAGATCAGGACTGTATGATGGATTGTGTAGGCGCTCTCAACCAAGAGCTGCAATATGGTTTTGCATTGCCGTCACCGAGTGTTGTCTCGTACTGTCATCCAACAACAGAACGCCATATCTGATCTGCTTGATCGCAGTCGACCTCTACCCAATAGTGTATCGGTGTCTTGCACGTTCGCCTGCTGTTTCGTCGTTCGCACATAGCCGTTAAACGCCTCTTCCGTATGCAAAGCCCTGAGTTTTTCCTGGGGGGCTTTTTAAAGCTTATCAAGTGATATGACAAATGTCTCAATGTACTTGGTACTTATATGGAAAAATAAAGTTATGTCTTACCTTTAATGTATCATTCTATGTTTTGACTTTCGTACACAACTCTTACCACAGTCGACAAAGGAAACTTATTTTCCGACTCCCCCTCGTATATTACAGGGATCACATTTATCAATTTTATCTGTATTTAACTGAATGTATTTCTTAGGATTTTCTCACTTATGTCAAGAAGAACAACAAACATTTTGCTGTGGCCAGATTTTATATTTAACAGAGCAAAAAGTGGAAAGGAAGTAAAAAAGCATATTGCAACTGTGAAAGCCCAGGCAAGATCAGTAAGATTCCTTTTTTTTTCGGTTACTATTTTTTCAAGATGTGCGTAGAAATTGTCAGGATCTCTATTATTAATGATATTTGTGATGTACGTTTATTTTTTGAAATAAATATTTACGGAAGAGTTTTCAGTTTCTATGTACAGTAGAACGTCGTTTATCCGAATCAATTGGGACCGGACACCGTTCGGATGAGCAATTGTTCGGATAACCGAAAACCGAATGCGATCCATGCAGTATATGAAACCGGACACTATAATATTGAAAATAATCACATGCGGGAAACGTGCTTGAAGAAAAAGCAAAATAAGTGCAAAATGTCGCAATTTTACTTTTATTGAGAAAGATAATCACTTACTTTTCGCTGTACCATTGTACACCTTCGTTTTTTCGCTTCAACGTCTCTGATTCTCTTGAGAAGCACTAGTTGAGTAGGACAACACTCTGATTGTTGTTCGTACCACTCCATAGCTGTCTCTAACGCAGAAACGCGTCAGCATTTGATGGACCCTTGCTACTTCGTAGATGTTGTCCTCATCTTTATCCGTCTCATGGACGCCAGGGTTGAATTCTTCTTCCACGGAAGTCACAATCTCGTAATCATTTAGCATTTGAAATCCACAGTCTTCTGCATCGCATGCCATCCAGGTTTCTACATCGACAAAACTCAACAAAAGAGCACGTATATACCCCCTCACTTGGAAACAAACTGACCTAATTTCCGCACAGATATTTACCAAATCATACAATTGAGATTCTACAAATATCCATCATATTGGGTTTTCCTGTCTTTTTTGGCCTCACGCGAAACTGTTGAGCATTGAATTGTTCGAAACTGTATCCGGACTTTGGTTCGGATATCTGACTCTCCGGATAATAAACGTTCGGATAAACGACGTTCCGCTGTATATATACAAGTGATTCAAAATGGGAACCCAGAAAAAAAGTAAATCAAATAAAAAGTCAGTTTTTATCTAAAAAACAATTCTGAACTTTATAAAAGGTTTTCATCAAATTCATTATTATAATGAATTATTAAATGTAATAAATAGCTATTATTTTACAGGAAATCAGTTGATACGAACAATTCAATAAATTGTATGTTATTTAAATCTCAGTTTAAAGAAGCATCGATCACACACATTTAATTCTGCAATACGCTATTTTTGTTCCTGGGTTTACACGTTACTTTCTACTGGCTTCTGTCTCTGGAAACCATAGAGAATGGTTATTATTCCCCTCAAACTTTGTTTTTGTTACCAGGGCAGTGTTATTTGAGTTGTACACGCTTTGAATGATAAAATATGTTACTTTTGTTTTCATTTTCATAAAGTAAAAGACAAATGCATATGCAGTAAAATGTACAGTGACACAAACAATTGAGAGTACACCTTAATTTTATTTGATAAATTCAACTTTCAATACAAATGATACATTATCGAGAAGTGCAAAGATGCTTTTTTATTTTTACACATGACAAATAGTTTTGCTTAAAGTAAAAATAAAGAACAATTACAACGAAAAGCTTCTAAATTGGAAAGTTTCAGACGCCTTTTAAATAAACCTATACAGATTTTGTCTCAAAAGATTCAGGCAAAAATATGGAAAATACTTACACTTAGGAAAAATATGTTCAACTACCCCTAAATATTTTCTAATTGACCGCTATTTTTATCCAATTTTGCGTCACCTGAGCTTAAACCTTTTCGACGATCACTTTTGTGCGATTAAGTTTGTTATATGAACTTAAAGGCAAACTTTTAATTAGAAAAGAGAAACCAGTATTGATGTAAGGAAATTTGTATTAAGATGATTTAAAAAAGGAAAATCTTATCGTGAAATAGATGAAAATATTGGTAGAAGCCACTCTTGTATCCAGAAAATCATTATAAAATTTAAAATGTTGGATTGATTGAGAATAAATGCGGAAGAGGATGGAAAGTTAATTTGAGTGATGTCGCAAAAAGGAAAATTTTGGACGAATGCAAAATGGATCCTAAAGTTTGTGCAGTTAAACTTGGTGCAGAAACTTCTCAAATTATAGGCAGAAGTAAAAGTGTTGAAATTGTAAGACAAAAGTCGAGTTGTTAGAAAGGAATCTTACAAAATCAGAAAAAGCGTTTGTGGAGTTGGCAAAAACTCATCCATTGAAGACCAAAAACATTTAGAAGAAAGTTATATTTAGTGATGAAAGTAAATTCACATCATTCTTCGTAGTGATGGCCGTCTCTCTGTATGGAGAAAAACTAATACCGCTTGGATCCCAAAACTACCGCTTGGATCAAATTTACGTCCTACAGTTAAACAAGGTGGTGGCTCCGTCATGGTTTTGGGTTGCGTGCCTTTATCCGGGGTAAGAGGTTCCTTTTTTATAGATGGCACTGCAAGTCATATGGTTTACTTGTATATACTTCGCAACGATCCAAAGAAAAGTTCTAAAAAACTTGGATTTTAATGTAAATTTAATTTTCCTTTAGAACAACGTCCTTAAACACATGGCACGTAACATCAAAATATGGCTTCTTTTTCACTGTGAAGAGCAGTTACACAGCCCCCCCCCCTCGACAACAATGTCATTGAAAATCTGTGGGCCCCATTCGAAACAGCGGTACTAAAACAAAAAATTAAGAACAAAACCAATTTAAAACAAGTGTTGCATGATTTGCAAATGTCGTGTGTACAATGTTGCAAGTGTTGATTTTTCAATGTCAAAAATTTCTCTTTTGTAAACAGATTTCGTCTGCTGCCGCTATGAGAGTGCCTCCGCAACAGTGCTTCTGCTTTAAGTTACCTCTGGCGCATTGATCTCTTTGTAAGAAAATGGCTAATTGTTTTTTGATAACCTTCTGATCTAAGGTCTGTCTTCTATGCGATACGTATTTATTTTTGACACTCTTATCTTCTTAGCAAGAATAATTTTCTTTCGACAAGAATTTTGACGAGTTCTCCTCTTGACTGCTTTGGCGAGAGCTGGTGTTCTCACCGAGCGCAGACGATCACATCTACTACGGTGTGCAATGTTGTTGATCTTAGAAAATCACTTATTGGTTCGATAAATAAGTAACCTTCTGATGTCTAAATGTTTAAGAGCCTTAAGACTCCTAGACAGACTTTAATTTTGATGCAGAGAAATATTTGCTGTACACTTATTTTACAAGTGTTAAAGCTCTGATTGGTTTAGAAAAGGGGTGGACATTAAGTCGATCGCGATGACCGATGGACCGTCTAGACATTTTTCTGTGATCGCCTAAAGGTTAGCAGTTAGTAATTATATACCGAAAAACTCAAGATTGACCGACAGTGTGCCGACTAATTTTTTTCTGGCTATAACTACGAGAACTAACTTCAGATGAAAATATTTTATCTTTTAATGTTTTTTGAATTGTTTGATAAGAAATGCATCATTTGATATAATTATATTTGTGACCTTTATTATTATGTTTGTATTTTGAGTTTTGCTCTAAACGTGAGTATTAGTGAGTGAGTATTTTTATTTTATATAGTTATGTAGAAAATACATTTTCCGTATTTATTGTTATAATACATATTGTAGACCTTTTCCTTACTTCACCACACCTACGTTACTAGGTGGACCACAATACCTTGAAAAAATAAGAAATAGCTCGTACACTGAAAAAGTATGCTCACCCCTGGTTTAGAACAACGGGCATGAAAGACAACAGTTATCTGAAAAATATTGCTAATGATCTCTTAAGACTACACGGTACCCTTTTTCAAAAATTTTTTTTGGGGACAGTAATATTAAAAGTAATTTATGTATTGTTTTCAGACTATATTATTAAACTGATTCTGAAAATAAAAAGTCATTTTAACAAGCCATTATTTTAAAATTTAAAAAAATTTAAAATTTTTGAAGTTTTTTAAACTTTTATAAAATACACAATTTTTAAAATTTTAAAATTATTTTGCATGATTTATATTTCTTACATTATTGCAAACAAAAGTTAGTTTGGATTTCAAAATCTGGTTCCTTGTTGATTTTTAATAATTTTTTTTCTGGCTAAACCTGGAAAAAACACGAAAATTTTTAAAATATTAACTTTAACATTTTTTAAAAAAATAACTAAAGATCTCAGACCTAAATCCATACTAACTTTTATGTAACACATATATCTAAGTATCTATAAAAAATTTCAAGACTCTATCTTGAACAGAAAAAAAGCCTTAGGGATTAGAAAACACTTACATCTTCAAAAATAAAAGTCTGAGAAAAATGCATTTAAAGTTTGTAAAGGCATAAAACAAAAACTAACAATGCTTGCAAAGCTCTAAATTTTTAATATATTATTTTACTACTTATATAATATATAAAAACACTACTTTAATTAAATATGATTGAAAATATTTTTACTTATTCAAAATATGTTTTTGCAAAATATCGACATAGCATTTGTTACGATGACAGATTTTTCAGCATAAAGTTAACATAATAATTTCACAAAAGTTTTAAAACATAATACACTTATAAAAAATAATAATGTTATAAATTAAAGCTTAAAAAGTTAAAATCCACCAGATTTGTACATAGCACCTAATTTTTTCTCAATTTTAAGTCGACGCAATTTAGCAAGTTTTAATTTTTGCTGCGCGACTTTAAAATTTGCAGATTTTATTTTATTCCTGAAATAGGTTCTCCTATAATCAGTAAAGTTGGCTAAATGTTCTGATGATAAACTTGTTGCAAGGCAATTATCATCCTGAAATGTTTTAAGGGCTTTTAATGTTCCAACATTAAATTCAGATATTGCACCCGACACGGCAATCAACACACGTCTCCTAGAAGCTGTATTTTCTTTGGAACATTTGTTCCATATCATCGAATGCAATGCTTCATTGGAATTTTGTGTTAAACCTCTAACACACCTGCTTAATAATTCCGTTGAAGCCAATCTTTGATAAATTGGCAAAATTTTGGGTAAATATTCTTCATTGATTGGTGTTTTTATTGGTGGTTGATTGGTGTGTACAATCTGAAAAGATTCAAATTAACGAAAGTACCTTAGAAATTCTAATAAATTTTTTTAAATGTTTCACTCGAAAACAAACAAGAGACCGACATCTTGAAAATTAATGTTCAATTTAGTATTTTTCATTGATCTAGATGGTGCAAGAGGAAAAACAAAAATACCTCGAGGGAGAATTGAAATTCTCAGAGGATGGCAAGAAAAGGTCATTACTGAATATGTTACTGGAACATCATCTCCAGATGCAAGACTTCAGTGAAGAAGATATCATTGAGGAACTCATTACATTTATAGTAGCGGTATTTAACCAGTTTTTGTGTTCCTCTTTTTCATCCTAGTTTCGAATGTCTTTTTAAATATAAGGTGATCTTTTTTAACTGGCTCTATTAATATATACTTATAGCTCGATTTGAAAATCACAATGGCATCAAATTTGGTATGCAGACTAATGGCATGGTAAGTAAAATTCAGTGGGAAAAAATTAGTTCTAAAAATTGCCAACAGGAGTATTTATGGTGTTGTGCAATGCAAAAAATATTACAAAAAAAAGGGAAAATATAATAACATATACAAACTAACAGTGATATGTGAAGTTTTATTCACTGTATTCACTCCTCCGATAGAAATTCGATCCCATTCAACATAACCGTCGTTATCATAGTCTATATTAAAGGCTCTATAACGTGCATTCTCTGCACATTTCCCACGGGCATACGCAACATATCACAAGGAATATTCCACGCTGTTTGTGATATGTGCCCCGTCCGAGCTCACGAGGTACTGTGGAGGATTGAGGTAATAAACTTTAACAATAATGCGCGTTCTGGTAATGGTAGCTGCCTATTTACTTGAGCTGACTCGTTTCAACTGAGAATACTATTCTTCGGAGCAGTCCACGTGTTTTTATAGTCCAAATAACTGACGCAGTTGTCTCATGTGAAAGCATTAATTTGGGTTTTGCTTTAATATCCGTATTTTATGCTGATTCTAGGTTAGGTATTGTGACATTTTCGCGTCACACATCTGAAAAATCGATTTCTTTTTGTGGATAGGATAACAGCGTTCCTATCCACACGTGCACCTCTAAATATTGCGAGGTCTTTCATCTGTCATCACCCCGAAATCGATGGCCGTGCAAACCCAACAGCTGGATTCGACACCTGACGGTGAGCCGGAAACCTCAAGTGTGTCAAAAAGAGACCACCCCATCCCGGAGAGAGCAGAAAGGGGGGATCCGTTGGAAAACTCCGAATAGAAAGGTTGTGGCCTCCTCCATCACAAATAGCACATTCTGAACTCTAATGAAATACTCAGTATTATGAATAACTTCAATGTAAATGTATATACTGTAATTAATAGCTGTGATGTCAATAAGCCAGATATTTCAATTCCTAACTCACACGCTACCATTAATTTTCTCAACCGTCACAGCATATTACACACTACAATGCCATGAATACCTCTATCAGTGAATTTTGAAACTTATTTTTCACGGAATCTTATTTCCCATGTCATCATTAGTTAGAATACGGGGTTTGTGGTGCCATTGCGGTTGTTAGATCCAGATACAGATAGCTCTGTATATAGAGTGAGTTTTAAAAGAAAATCATCTTGTATACTATATTACATTTCTCTTCCTTTATCCCTTCCTCTTAAAGCACCGTTTACTTCATGTTTGGGTATGGTATTATGTTTATCAGTCTAATAATGCTCTAAAAGTGTGAGTAAAAACTTTACTTACTGTACATAATCATATAATTTTAAAAATCGTTTTTGACAATGAAAATAAACATATGATGGTTCAAATTATTAGAATCCATCACGTAAGTATACTTTGTAATGAGTTAAATTAAATCCTTTTTTTATGTAATAAAATACGTTTCTTCAAGATAATCTTTTTTTTTATAAAGTGATATTTAAACATTAATATTAGTTTTCTAAATTAAAAAATCAGAATTGATTTGTTGTTTCAATGATCGATACTATGTTTAAGAAAATAAAATTTGGGTCACTAAAAACAAAGGCAATTAAAATGAGGTAAAATGTATGAGAAAGATAGTGAAATATTTGAGATAACTAGCAAAGAAATTTTCAAAATTTAGAATTAAGAAAAGATTATAATGAATTTCTGAGAAAAGTTAGGGAATAAAAAAAAATTACTACAAGTTTATACTTACCACATCAATATTATTTTACTGTGAATCATACTTTCATGTTTTTATTCGACACAGATCAATCATACGCGAATAATCTCGAACATTTTTAACTTTATATTTTTAAGTTATTAAATGCAGTTATCCTCGATTGAAATTTTAAAATTATAATTGAAAATTATTTGTGATTATGTAACTTTTTAAAAAGAATTCATATCGATTTCTGCATCACATACGATAAGTATTTAACGCTTTTCGTTTCCCGCTTCTTAGGGTCATGATACAACTTCTGCAGCAATGACTTGGACTCTTTACATGCTAGGTCTTTATCCAGATATACAAAAAAAAGTTCACGAAGAATTAGATTGGATATTTGGTGAAGACGTTAAAAGGCCCTCTACTGAAGATGATCTCAGAGATATGAAATACTTGGAATGTGTCATTAAGGTAGAACTATTTAGCTCTTTAACCCTTTCAGGACCGGGAGGTTTTTCTCTTAAGCCTAACTACATTTAAAAATTCATATGAAATGATTACTGTAATAAAATACGCCGAAATTTATAGTTTATAATCATTCCAAATTCCATAATTCTAAATTCGGATCACCACTGGTGTGTTCACGGACCACATAACGGAAAACGCAATTTCACATATGATACCATGTTCCTTGAAGTGGTCACATATATGTGATCATTATCTTGTACGGGATAAAAAAATATGAGTTCACAAAATTTTGAAACCTAAAATTCTTCATACAAAAACAAGTAATTTTTCTATTAATATAAAAAGATCCGGTGTTATATATTCGTTGTAAGATTTAACAATAGTAACCTTGGCTTTTGAACATGTAATAGTTAATATATTCAAATATGTTTAGAGTAAATTTTGCTTTTCGATAAATATTAAAAAAAATTTCTATAACTGCGATGCAGTGTCTCTCAAAAAGGAGAAGGTACTTTCAAATTTACTAACGTGACTTTGAAAATGTAACACCAAAAAAGAGGGGCCAAAAAGTGTAAGAACTCGGCAAAAAGAGAACGATAGTAACGAACGCTAAATGAGAGAAATATTTATTTTAAAATAATGTTTTTAGCGCAGAAGAACAACATCATCTCAGTGGGTTGTAGAGCCACTGTAGACGGTGATACACGGAAAAACACATCTAGGCACAGAAACTATAAGGAATTTACATCCCTTCTTCCCTGTAACACGGCTAGAGGTGCAGGAGGAATTAAACGATCAGACGACATGATGAACTCCAATTATTTTATTTATCACTATTTCAACTCAGACAAAACACTCTAAATAAGATAAATTTGATCAGTCAGAGCACGAGGGTGAGACGAGATGGCGTGAGTAGAATATAACCAATCCTGCAGATGTAACATTAAGATAACTTTATACAGAGCTTATTATTTTAATGACTGCTCTAATAATTTAACTCTCTAACTTGATTGTAGATCACAGTACGTGAACTCTTGCAATCTTCTAATCTTTTTGGAGTGGAATTAAACACTTCTCCAATAGTTGAACTCATCCCTTCCTTAATATTCCAACTTCTCGCTTCGTACCCTGTTAACGTATATGTTTCACTGCTGATTTACTTCACTTCTCATTTATTCACTTCACATCCAATCTATTCTCAGTTCACTAACTCCCCAAACTCGCGAATACAGAATATATATATTAAACCTAATTTGCATAATCACGCTTCCTGTCTTCGGAGAAAGTTGGTTGAAAAAATGAGGGCCCAAAAGGAATTCCCAAGAGGTTAGCAGAAGGAACCGTATATATCTGTCACAAAACACTGACAATATGGTTAGAGATAAGAACTTTTGTCCTCTTGGACTAATTTTTCTTACCTGTTCCAATTCATTTTAAAGAACTGCTCTTTAACCTGCTTCTTAATTTGCCTCTTCTTTAAACTCCTCTTGCAACATCTCATACGTATTCAAATGATTTTGAAACAACAGAACTACCACCTTTGTCTTGGAAGCTGAACTATAATCACTATTATATATATATATATATGTATATTTTTTTAAGTTTATTTCATTAATTTGTAAAGGAAACCATTGCGTTAGAACTTGTTAAATATTCTTGGTTCTAGTCTGAACACCACATATCCTTTCTGTTAGCTACTGCTGCATAATAAAATATCAGAGTCTTTCCATTTGGTGAGTCGGTATCAGCTTGAGTGTCCTCCTCGTCAACAAGCCGTGGTTCAAAATTAGGACGCCCATCATTAAAAGCTCTCGGGTAGCTTCAAAAGGCGAATTTAATAAACATTCAGTAACCGAGCTATCACAAATTTGGCTTTAATTATTGAAGAAGGCTGTGTTACATTGAGATACTTGTCGCAAGTTACGTGGCTAGCGATTATTCGAATGTCAATCTACCAAAAACCTGTCGAATGAATAATGTAGCCGCTGCCTGTTAAATGCAAATGAATTTCGCAGGAGGTGTTGAAGGTAAGAATGTAAGAAGTCGATCTCATTTTTCGGTCGAAATAAGTCTGTCGCCAATAGCCCTTGGGCATCTAGAAAGTAATCAGCTAGCTAATTAGTAAACACAAAAAGAGAGGGGGAGTTTCAAAATACAGTTTGTAGCAAGACTCGTAAAAAATCTCCTTGTCAGGATTTTTCATTTTGCAGGTCCCGTTTAGATTTTTAAATGTTCATTTTCTGCTTTTGCAACAGTTTTTTTATTCTATGCCCGCATACGGTCTTTCAATCTCAAGTCGACGAGCAGCGCAATGCGCGCAATATATCACGATCAAAACTGTCATCAAAGGCACAGTCAACAACATTTAAAGAAATATAGTTTAAACCAGCAGGGAATATTTTGAGGCTATCTTTAGTCATGGTCACAAAGTGGCCATGCGTTTGAATCTGCCACATTCCCATTCTACACAGATCCTCCAGTAAAAAGTAATGACCAGTAACAAATCTAAGACAGATCAGGCTGACTGCTCTAAAGAAGGAACAAGTCTTTCTGGCGTCTTCAGAAAGGAGCTCCATTTCTTCCCTGAAGCCCTCTCTACATCGAGCTGGAACGTTTGGTTCGAATGGTGCTGGATTAAAACGCTTCATATGCCGCTAAGACAAAAGAAATTCTGACTGCGTCATTTGGGATCCAATTATAGCCAGTATATCTGCTCTCTTCTTTCCATATATTCTGCAATGACTTGCGATCCACTGCAATGCAATGCTGATCTTAATATTCAAAAGCTTATCTATTTCCTCCCCGCAGATCCTGGAAATCTCACATTCACAGTGACTGGGAATTGTTAAGGTCGTAATTGTCACTTTGGACTCAACAAAAGATGCTCTCCTTTTCACACTGCTCTATCTTGTCTATGGCTAAAGAAACGGTTGCTATTTCGCTATCAAAGTTGTCAAAATGTTTTAAAAACGGCAAAAGGGAATGTAAAGTCAATATAGAAAACTCCAACTTTAGCATTTTTAATAGCTCCTGCACCCGAACTACCAGAAAAACATGTTGTCAAGAATCATTCGGGTAAATTTCATGAATTGTCGCAAAGGCAGTATATTTCAGTTCAGAGTAGAGAGAAAATTTCTTGCTAACATCAGAGACAACGTCTAAATAACCCAAGTTTAAGGGTAGGTTCATGAATTCCGCCCCAAACACATTTTTCACTGTTCCCATTTTAATAAAATATGAATTTCCACGCTTCTAATGGTGCAAAAATTATCATTCTACGTGCAGTAAAAGTATTTTTAATAAATTTTTGAAAATGTTTTACCACACACCTGCCAAAGTCTACTAAATTCATTACTAAAATCCATTTTTCTCAAAACTAACATTTTTACCATATAAGGAACATTTGTTCCTAAATTACTGCATTTAACAGTTATAACTTTGCATAATTAATATTACACTCTATTACATACTTTAATAGAGGGATTTTTTCAAAAAAATAATCTGACTCTTAATTTATAGCATTAAACATCATGAATTTTCACTGTTTTTGAAAAAAAAAAGATTTGTGCAAAAAATAATTTTTTTTAAAAATAGCTCTAGTCATCTTATCTATAAAATCTCTGATTAAAGTATGTATTATATGGTTCAAAGAACCTTTAGTAAAAAATTTGAGATTTTTATTCCATAGAATGTTTATAAATGTTCCTTAAAAATACCTTTTTTTAACAATACTGAGATACAAATCCTGTTTCGTGAACCTACCCATTTAAAATTTTTCATTGGACACCAACGGCCTGGAAAAGATATTTGCATTATGTAATGCAGTGGTCTCCAACCTTTTTGTTGGACCGGTTAACGTTTAATAATTTTACCACGGCCCGCTGAGGGGAAGGAGACGAATGACGTACACAAGATTAAAAACCTTCCTATAGACAGGTAACTTTTAGCATATACTTTTTGTTTCGATTCATTCATCTCCATTTTTTTAATGTAACCCTTCCCATGAAAGTAGTTCAATATTTGTAAGTCTGTATATTTGTAAGTTTGTATTCAAATATTTGTAAGCCACTGGAGGGGACGTTGATTGTTTATATTTTAGATTGTTTTGATTTAATAATTTTAATTTAATTGTATTTAAATATGCCTTCAGAATAAAACACACTAACATCAAAAAATGAATCTAAAATGATTTAGCATGGAATATAAAGTGATTTCCATGGAAAATCGCACAAACCCGAGAGAAATACACCACAGCAGTGATTCTCAAACTGTAGGGCGTGCCCCCAGGGGGGGGACGTAATTAACTCACGTAAAAAAGCACAAACATATCAAAAAGCCGAAAAAAAAAGATTTTTAAAAAAAATTATAATTGAATAGTAATTTATATTTAAAATATCTTTTACTTAAAAGTGACTACAAAATTTGATGCTTAACTTGATAATTTACATGGTGTATGATTATCCTCATATTGTGTAGCTTTAGCACACAGAGCAAAGCACATTATTATTACATTCAATTAATTGTTATTGTATGAGAGGAGGCGCGATGAAAATTATGATTGAAAATTGGGTCACTAATACTGAAAGTTTGAGAAGCACTGCAACACAGTAAATAAAATAGAAATCATTTAATATTTCTTGGACGGCCCGGTACCATTGGATTCACGAACCGGGGATTGGTGATCCACTGATGTAATGCATCCAACCCAATTCACTTTAATCCCCTTATTCAAAGGATGACCTGGCGTGTCAAGAGCTCGAGACTGGTGCCACTGAACACGCGCCGTGTGAGCCAATGCGCGTTAAATCTATTGAGGCTCAGTGTCCTCCCATTGGTGTGGCGAGGAGGTGTTGCCAGCTGAAGTATCGTCCTCGTCACTTGGCCCTTGTTCAATATTACCAGGTCCGTCACCAATAGAACTTGTGCAACTTTATATTATGGCGTTAATATAACTTTTGCTCACTCACTAAAAGAATGATCCCTTGTAATTCTTCTAAAAATTGTTTTTCTTAACTAATTTATCGTTTGGTCCTATACTGTTTATTATTACTTTATTGTCTTCATATTTCATTCAAGGAGACATTACGGCTGTATCCACCAGTACCATTTTTTGGAAGACAATTGAGTGAAGATACAACTATATGTGAGTAGCATTTGGATATTTTGAAATAAATGTATTATTTTATAAATAATTTACGTATTTTGAAATAGCAGAGCTAGTTAAAAAGAAGGTGGAAAAAAAAGCTTCTTTAAAATATTTCACCATGTACATGTGAAGCAAATTCATTTTGAAATTTAATTTTTGATATAGTCATAATTTAATCTTCTTAAATTTCACTTTTCAATTTATTGAGTAAAAAAAAAAAAATACCGTATTTACTCGAATCTAAGCCGCTGTCGATTCTAAGCCGCATTCTAAATTCTCAAATTGTTCTTGTGAAAAAAATTGTTTTCGTCGATTCTAAGCCGCACCCCCTATTCTCTCCACGTTCTTGAGTTAAAATAAGAAATCGTGAAAAAGTTTCATCAATATCCGATACTCAAAATTTTTTTATTAAAATTTCTAATGAGAAATAATAAGTTAATAATTAATTCATTTTACGTCTATTAAAAACTTTCAAATACATACATGAGCCTATATTTCTCTAGCTGTCAGTATCACGTTTCAAAAATGATTCGTCACTCCCATTGCCAATAAAATGACTTCGGAATTGGTGCCAGCGTCACCATTTTTCCACACAGTGTCGTCTTTCCGTGCAATCCAATAAATTTATTACGCAATTTTTTTTAAAGAATGTGCTACAGAAGAATGTGGAGTGTGGAACATTTACAAGCATAAATTATAGAATTTTGCTTACGCCATCTACGTATATTTATCACATCTGTCTTAAATTTTTAGTGGCAACTGCTCCGTCCCCATTTTTTTATGCATATAAAATTGACTACCGTATCATACTTGCGTCGTAAAGAACTCGCCTTTTTTATATCTCGTCTCGCTCAATTTTCCCCTTTCAACAAATATTTTGCTTTCGATTCTTAGCCACACCTGATTTTCAGTAGCATTAACACTGGGAAAGTAGTGTGGCTTAGATTCGAGCAAATATGGTATTAAATATTTTGCATTTCCGTAAAACTATTTCAGAATGTCAATTTTTATTCAATATTATTTATTTCATAATATCAAATTTATTTAAATTCGTATATTTTTTTATTTGCTATATTTTAACTAAGAAATTTTTTGTTTTTGTTTTTTCGTTGGAACTTGAATGTGTTTTTTCTTTGCAAAAAAAAAAATCCTTTTATTAACAATAATAATCCCTTCTTTAAAAGACTTACATAAGGATACTTACAACTATTTTACTGTTTATGCACATTTTTTTCTGCAAAAAAAAAATCGAAGCACCATGAAGGAAGTGGATGTTTTTAATAAAATTAAATATGTGTACAGCTCATACACAGATAATAAGATGATAAAAATATCAAAACCATAAGTCTCATCCACGACTCACGATTAAAGCTTGAATGTTCAAATCATTAGTGGTTTGGACCACCCCTGGTGAAGATACAAGCTTGTACACGTCTCGGTAAAGAAGGATAAAGGTTCCTAATGTCAACTTGCGATACATTCTGCCAGGATTTCCCCAATTTTTGTTCCAGATGTTCGATATTTTTGGTGCCCGAATCTGGCATCCTACCATATTCCAAACACGTTCGATTGATGAAAAGTCTGGTGACCTTGCTGGTCAAGGAATATTATTAACGGTACGAATGAGTTCAGAGATATGCGAGTGGTATTATCTTGTTGGAAAATGGCTCCCGGATGACGTGCCATGAAAGATAATACAACCAGCCGCAGGAGGGCATCAACATATCGTTGAGCTGGTAAAGATGTATTACTAGAGATGACCTGCTGTCATAGAGATAGCATCCTACCCCATCACACCAGGGGTTATGGCTATATTCCTCTGTAAAACAATGGCTGGTTGAGACCGCTGGCCTTGGCCTCTTCAGAGATGGAGACGATAGTCATCTGCTTTAAGAGTAAAGTGAGATTCATCGTTGAACACTATACGATATCAGTCCGATGGCAACCATGATGATTTGCTGCGACACCACTCCAGACGATTCCGCCGATGTTGTGGGGTTAAATGCAAACTCTTAAAGGCCGCTGTGAGCGTAATCCCGCCTCAACCAAGCGCCGTGAAATGGGTGAAGGTACTAAGGGGAGTAGTGAAGAGGCTATAGTACGTTGAATAGTAGATAATGATACCGTTGGAGCAGTTCGGGCCTGTCGAACAATCCTCCGACCTTTCCTTGCATTTGTGCATCTTGGCCCAGAGCATTCATTTCGTCGATAAATTCCTCACAGCAACCATTGCTATCAGCACTTTTACACAGCTGTGTCTGTACTTTGCAGGTGACGACCTATTGCTCGGTAGGACCCCCCAGCTTCACGTATTCTGACAATCCGACCACGTTCGAAGTCATTCAGTTGCCAATAAGTTCTACAAAAACGTCGTGATGGCACCATTCTTTTTTTCTCCAGTTAATCCCATCGGTGAAAGCGAAAAAAGATACATTTTCCGCCTCTATTACCGGTTTTATAATTTGCGAGTTTCTCAGCAGAAATGCGCACTTCGACCGCAATTCGTGCTCATTGGTCTTGAAAATTTAATCATTTGAATGTTCGGTGAAGATCATTGTCTACGAAATGTTATCTCAATTGGACAACTCCTTCTTGGTGCTTCGATGTTTTTGCAAGAAAAGTGTATAATAGATATTATTTCAAATCTTCAATTATTACGACTTAGTGTCCACATTAGCTGCTTATAAAACTGCGGTACATAACTTCAATGTATAAACTTATATCCATACTAACTGTTATGAGAAAAGCAAAATTGATATATTTGATTTCTTGACAAAGAATTCCCCACCAAATTTTTAATACTTTGTTCTTAAATAAGTGAATTTCTCAGAGGAATAGACCATGCCCCCGGGCCACTTAAAAAGGCTCGATGTGCCGCATGCGACAGGAGGGCCACAGGTTCAATATCGCTGGTATAAACTAATATGAACCATAATTGTTATGAAAAAATAATACAAAATTTATTAAAATTATTTAAATACTCTAGTTTCTAAGATTCAGAGAGTACGCTAAAGTGAAAAATTTTGAGCTTGCGATAAATATTATGATGCTAAATTTAATCTAATGAAAGTAAACAGTATTGTACGTGAAACGAACTAGTAATAGAAGTTAAAAATAATAAGATTAAAGAGAGAACTTTAATCGTATTTTAATTCTTAATCCTAATTTTAATCTTAAAATAAGATAAATTTAAGGGGATTTGTTGGGAATTTCCGAAAACTGAAGAGAAAAATCTAGGTATGTTGCGCTAAACAGGAAAAGAAGATTTAATTATAGTTTTATACTTTTCAACTAGAAACGGTGAGAATTTAATGATAAAGAGTAAAAGGTAATAAAGCATTTTTAAAAATATTTTGAATGAATAAAAATATTTTCGCTTTTGAAAAAAAAATCAGGATTTAAAACTTTATGCTGAGAAAATCAAAGATTGTTAATTATTTTAAAAGCAAAATCTGATCAATGAAATATGTGATAGATCTTTTGAATCCATTGCAAAAGAAACAGAATTTGATTTTACTCATTAAATTTACGTCATGTACTTAGAATATATATATATACAATCTACGAATAAGTATTTGGACACTAATGCAAATGAAGATATATGCAGTCCTGATCAAAGTCATGTGTTCTGTACTTAAATATCATGTAGGAAACAGAATTGACATAAGTCGCATGCAAGATCCACGAAATTCAAAGCTGTCTTTCGAGAAGGGCATAATTATCGGATATCATAGACATGGCCGATACTTAAGGGACATATCTAGTGAATTAAACATTTTAAAATAGACAAAAGCTTTTGTTGTTAAGAAGTGGATGGTGAGTAGTGATTGTAGGAACGTGCTTTGACCCATCAGACCAACGAAACTAAGAAATAGAGACAGATGAGAAATTCGGAAAAACAGCATCAAACTCATCGCCTTCATACTACAAGTGTTCCAGCAAGTAACTAAGGCTGTTTTTTTTTGTGTTAAATACCATCAGCTAGGAAGCCCATGTACTTGGTTTCAATGGTCATAATGCCACCTACAAGCCTTTGATTACAAAACACAACCAAGCTGCTCAGTTGAGGTGGTGCAAGGCACTTCCAAATTGGACTGTAAATAAGTGGAAACTTGTTCTCTGAAGTGATGAATAAGGTTCAATCTGTACCGGTTGGATAGCAGAGTTTGGGTTTTGCAGATGGCTGGAGAACGCCTTTTGCCTAAATGCATTGTACCTACTGTAAATTTTGGTGGAGATGGAATTATGGTCTGGGGATGTTTCTCGCAGCATAGACTGGGACCCTTGACCCCATTGCTTTGTAAGCTCAAAGCCTACTCCTACTCCAGTGTTCTAGACAACAATGTGATTCCTACGTTGTGGCAATTTTGCGTGTTCATCATTGTTACTTCCAGAAAGACAACGGCAATTATCTGATGCAAGGTTCACTATGGATTGGTATATGACAATGTTGTGAACCGACTGAACTGGCCTGTCCAGAGTCCGGTTTTGAATCCTACGGAAAACCTCTGGGATGAGTTGGATCGCCGGATTAAGACTTGCAGCAACCTTCTAAAGTCGGTTAAAGAACTTACACGTCTTCTCCAAGCCCCAGTGGAAGAAAATACCGCTGTTCATCACACAAACACTTGTAGAAAGTATACCCCGAGGTTTAAGGCTGTAGTTGCCTCAGGAGAAAGATTTACCAAATATTAAATATGAATAAATTCTGTTTATCTTTTTTTATATATCCAATTATTTATTGGTATATAGCATATATATATATATATATATATATATTAATGACATAGAATTATCACCGTAACCAATCTATTTATCAAAATTAATTTAATTCATGGAAAGAAAATCATGAAATAATGCATTTCAGCCCGGTTTATATATCAATTTTGTTAAAGCAACTCAGAAAAATTCATAAAAATAGAAATAAGTAAAATGATAAATGGTGGTGTGTCTTTGAAAATGAAAGCACCAACATAGGGAGTAGGTCAGTTTTAAATATTATATTATATTATCACATGAACGAAGTATAAATAAAGCAACCGAAAGTAAAAAACTACTCTTTAAATCTTTGTAAATATCTATAAAAAGTTAGATTTATGTATGGAATCTCCTTCCTATAATTGTATACTTTTTAAAATACTTCCAGCAAGTTCTCTAAAACAAAATATTTTACATATTCAGGTGATACGACGATACCCGAGGGAACAATTTGCGTAGCGCTTGCGCATGTTCTTCATCGAGATGCAGAAGTGTTTCCAAATCCTGAAAAGTTTAACCCGGATAGATTTCTTCCAGAAAACTCGCTGAACAGAAACCCGTATGCCTACATTCCTTTTTCTGCCGGTCCAAGAAATTGTATTGGTAATAAGATCTCAATCCCATTAATATTCCTTTCTCTTTCTGTATGCACTAGAATATCTTTTCATGTTTTATAATATTAGTACATATGTATATAAGTAATGTAATATCACATTCTAAGGAAAGTATCACTTAATGTATGTAACAATCTGCGCTTATCTAAAAGTTTTCATCTAGAATATGAATTATTTCATCCAACTTTTAATTTCTGTCTAGCTCATTGTTTAAATCAAGGACAGTCTGAAATCCGGGTCCTGGTACAGCCGCTATATGAGAACTTTTAAATGTTTTAAGAAACAGATTCAGAAAACGATATATTTTTATGGGGATATATAAATGTATACTGGTGTTTTTGTACCCTCCACCCGTTCTTCTTTTAATTCATTTTTCACATTCCTGGATGTGTTTTCTACCTAAACGTAGTAGCAAGCTTTCGAATCCGTTAAAAAATAACCCCTGTCTGCTTGACAACACAACAAACATCTATTTACAAAACAAAAACTTTTTTTAAAAAGAAAAGCTACTATACACATTTTAGTTTGTACTAACAAACAGATTTACGGAAACTACAAAGCTACTTGAAGCTTAATCACAACTCAAACTACACTTTCTTCAATTTTAACTACACTTATAAGAAATTTACATCCCTTTTTCCCTGTAACCCGACTAGATGTGTGGGAGGAACTAAATGATCAGACGACACATGATGAACTTCAATTATTTATTTATCACTATATTCAACTCAGACACAAATAATTCTCTAAGTAAGATAATTTTGATCAGTCAGAGCACGAAGGTGATGATGATGAATGCCCAGAGGAACCGAGCTCACCCGAAGAGGGTTTAGAGCTACAACCGATCCCTCCCGAGGGAGCACGAAGGTGAGACAAGATGGCGTGGAGATAATATATTCGATCATGCTAATCTACCCTTACGATAACTTATACAAAACATGTTTAATTTAGAGCCGCGCTAATAATTTAACTCTCTAACTTCTACTTGAAATAAGATCCCAGTACCTGAACTCTTGCGGTCTTCTTATCCTTACTTTTACTTTAACACGGCTCCAACAGTAAACTAAACACTTTCATAATATTCCAACTTCTCGCTTCGTACACTGTATACGTGTACGGTTCACTGCAGATTTACTTCGCTTCTCATCTCTTCACTTCATATCCAATCTATTCTCACTTCACTAACTCCCAAACTCGCGAATACAATTTTTTTTAAAACTTAATTTGCATAATCACGGTTCCTGCCTTCGGAGAAAATTGGATGAAAAAATGATGGCCTAAAAGGAATCCCCAAGGGGTTAGTAGAGGGAACCGTATAGATCCGTCACATACTGTCTCAAAAAATAAGCAACAAACGGTAAAATTAGCATAACTCGAGAAAGTTAGAGCAACTAAAAATTTGCCCATTTACTTCTTAATGAAATGCAAAAGCATTTAAAAAAATTTGCACAACCACATATAGTACTGTGTCATGTGATGGATATAAAAATAGGTACATTTCAGCATTGCTATTTATTTAGCTGCGTTGGATGTTATATTTGTTTGGTGTTCATTTCTTTTTCCAAAATTCTGAAAATGAGTCGTTGATTGCTTTTGAGTGAAAACATACGCTGATATGCAATCGAATGGATCCAATCTGGAAAATGACCGTCGGGGGTTGCCCGAGCCTTAAAAGTAAAATAATAAGGAATCTTTTTGAGGGTGTGTTATTTATCGATCAGCTCTTGACTTAAACTTTAGCAATGATGCATTCTGTAGATATCTTTTGCGCATGAGCTTGCGATTATTTAAATTAGGAATTGTGATTTCACGAATTTTGCTCTGCTTTTACTTTTAATTACGTTTCATTTTAACTGTGTGTGTTTTCAATAAATGTCTAAGAGTTTTAAATGAATGCTGTATTTTGCTTGATACCTAATTGCATAAAGTACCCAGTTGGTAAAAATTCGTCAATTCTTCCCGTGTCGTGTTGTAAAATTTTTTTAAAAAATGTCAGCATCTAGAGCAGGGGTACTCAACCTTTTTTTTCCTTCTGGGCCACATACATATCTTAGCTATTTCCCGTGGACCGCAACATGAGGATAAAAGTGAGAGAGGAAAGGCTTTAAGAGAACAATAACATTGGAAATTTAAAATGTGGAAAACTTATCAAATATTATAACTCCTGTTTTGCTATTTTTAATTATTATTTTTTATGTTTTTTTTTATTTTTGGCACCAACACTTAATAAGAAGTACTGACATTTAAGAAACACTCCTTCACAATTTCTGCATCAGTTTACCGGTTTCGTATGATCACCAATAAAATAACAAACTTCGTAGGATGTCTTTGTTACCACTGTGACATTACCACTGACAAAACACTTTGTTGCTGTTGCAAAGATTATTCAAGAAAGCCTATTTATATATCAGCTCTTGAAAGAAATCTTCGAGGAAAAGGGTCATTGAATGATTCCTGTTTATTGGTATTTTTTTAATTACAGCACTCGTGTGACAAATCAAACAATTACTGATCGATGTTTATTTTTCACTATAAATTAGTCAACCTCCCATTAGTCTTGAAACGATGTATTTTTTTCGAACATTTTTCACTTGCAAGATATGAAAGATAGTTAGAAATTAGTTCCACCCTAAAATTGTCCCTATTACACCGTTGTCTGTTATCACTAACCATAACCATTACAAACAGAAAGAGAATATTAATTCGTACCCGTACGACATTGACAGCAAAAAGCAAAATTCATACATTTGATTTCTTCACAAAGAATTTCCCTCCAAATTTTTAATACTGTGTTCTTAAATAAGTGAATTTCTCAGAGCAATAGACCATGACTGCTCCACTTTAAAAGACTCGGTGGGCCGCAGGTTGAGTATCGCTGATCTCGAGTATAACGTTAAAACTTTCCTCCAGGCAAAAGAAATCAGTCAAGCTGTATTTTCGAGACCTTTACTGTGTAAAAATGAATGAAATATCAGTTGCTGCTAGCAGGAATAGGTTCGAAAAAAGAAACGCAATACCGTAAAATAATTTAATTTAAAATAATTCATTTTGAAATTGGAGATAATCTAATTACGAGAAATTAATCTAATTGAAAGAAATGTTTTAATGGTCTAAATTCATGTGACGTCGTAATCACATGATAAACTGCAATCACGCGTTTCCAGCCAATTAGTTCAAAAATTCATTTGGCATAGTAGTCACATGATAGATACAATTCCATATTTTGTCCAATCAGTTCATTCGCTTTGTTGTTGCCAACTTTTGCTTTTTTAAGGAAGCGAACTTTTAAAAAGTACACATTTGACAAGAATGGTAACGCCCATTAGTATACAAAATGAACCTGATTTAAAAATACGTGCGTAATATATGAATTTTTTTTGCTTTAAAAAACTTTTTGAAGAGTCGTAACACTTGAACATCTTAACCATACTATCAAATTTGAAATTTCATCTAAATTTTACAAGTAGAGCAAAAAGTACAATAAAGTTTTGAAATCAATGGTGTGATGGCATTTATCAAGGGACCTAAATTATCATTACATTTCAAACCAATTCAGAAAAACTTTTAAGTGAATTATAAATCACAGTAGTAAAAACCTAAAGATGACTATTTTATTTTTATTCATCTAAATAGTAGATTTTGCGAACTTCTTATCACACGCAAAACAAAATTCTCGTTGATCTCAAATGTTTTATTGTAAAAACTTTTCTATACAAATATAAGTATGGTTTTAGAATAAAGTTTTGCATGATGACTGCTTATTTCCCCTTATAACAGTTTGTGTCTTTTAGGCAAAAAGCGTCGTTTAAAACTTAGAAATCGTTCACTGTCTTTTTCTTTCAATACCAATAGAATAATCGATAAAACAGATTTAAACTTTTTCAACAGACTTGTATGGAAAAAATTATTACGTTTTGAATTCAGGAAATAATTTTGTATCTATTGAAATGGAACAAATACAAATTCCAAAAACAAAACTCCAGTTGGCTGCTATAAATTTTAAGATATATAGGGTGATTTTTTGTAACTGAAACTATTGAGAGAAACCAGGATCTCGATCTTACAACCGCAATGGCGCTCAATTTCATTAAAGACTGTTGACAACACGGGAAATAAGATTTCGCGAGAAAAGATCGGTTCCAAAAATCACAGATAATGGTAGTTATGGCGCTGTTGTCACTTAACATTTACGTAAAAAACAGGTAGATGCGGCAACCGCAATGGTAATTTGGGCTGTAGAATCTGCAAACAGCTGCGAAAAATACAGAATTTTTTTAAAACTGATGCTATTCAGAGCCACCTGTAGTTAAATCTAACAATAGAAATATGGCACCAAGCTTGGTGTAGAGACTAAATGTGACAAATAGTAAGATAGATTCTGTGGGGGGGGGGGGAGTTAGTTCCAAAAAGTTCCGATAGGAGTATTAACGGCATTGTACTATCCAAAATGTGTTACAATGAAAAGAAAAGATAACTCAAAAAATTAGAGTGCTATGTGAAACCTCATTTACTACATTCAATATGACAAATTGCTCTCAGAAACTATGTCGTGCATTTTCTGTACAGCATTGTCTACGACATTACACATCATGTCATAATGAATATTCTACATTTGGTGTCTTTAAGGCACTTAAATTCTTACAACTCCACCAACATAAAATTTGATTTTAAGAAACCCCAGAGCCACACACACACAAAGTCACATTGAGTTAAATCAGGAGAACGAGGTGACTATCCAACACTGTAAAACTGAGGCTGATGACTCATTCATCTGTAAAGTGATGGCGCAACAGCTGCTGTACCTTGACATCAATGTGTGATGGTGCAATGTGTGATCTGCATAAAAATTACTTGATTGAGACAATTTCTTTGCTAAAGTTGAGGAATAACAAAATTATTCAGCATCTTGTGGTATCTTTGTGCACTATAACGGTATACATGACTGGTCCGGCCGGAGTGACAGTCTCAAAAAAATATGAACGACGAATGACTATGAAGCAACACCTAACGGTGACTTTTGGTGAATGAATAGGAGTTTTCTAGCTTTCTACACTGCATGAGGCTGTTCAGAGGCAGCTCGTGTGTTAGCAGATTTCATGTCTGAACAGAATCATTCAGATGAAAATGAGCCTCATCTCAAAATAGAAATTGCCACGGGATGTCAACGTCAGCTTCCATATAGGCCGAAAACAATACAGCAAATGTCAGTCGTTTATCACAATCACTGTGTTTAAATTCATGTAAGTGGCTGATTTTGTATGGATATTAGAGGGAGCTTGCAGCATAATTTTCCATACCGTGGAAAGTTCATATTCAACTGTCACGCTACACTCCAAGTGCTTCTTCTACCAGCAATGGTTTCCCTCGATGATTGCAGTTGCCACATTCATTATCACTTCTTATGAAACAGGTTTGCGTCCTTTGCCTGGGTGAATGTTCAGTAATCTTGTTTCCCTGAACTTCTGAATCATTGTTTTGAAAGCATTACGTGATAAAAGTCCCTTAAGTAGCTTCTGTCGGGTTCTAGACTCACGAAGAGTAATGGATGCATTGCACTGGTTCAGATAATACTGCCTTACCAATCATACACTTTCTGGTAAAGCATATTCACTGGAGATGGCTTACTTCAGCTGAGAATGTGATTCTTCCGAGCTGCACATATGTGTTATAACCCAAATTACTGGTGTCGTTGTCACATTTAAAATCATTTGCTTTCATACCCGTTTTTATGCAAATTTTCAGTTTGGTAAGCTACAGCAGAGTCAAACATCCTATCGGCAATTTTTTAACTAAATTTCTTCCCCCGGAACCCTGTTTCCTATCTTATTACTGGTCTCTATACCAACTTTGGTGCCATTTCGATTGTTATACAGAACTACAGGTAGCTCTGAATAGTGTCAGTTTTTAAAAAAAAAGCATCCTGCATTTTTCGGAGTTGCCTACACGTTTCATAGCAATAATTTTATCGGCGTGGTTGTCGTATGTCACATTGCTTTCGTAACCTCTTTTTATGTAAATTTTTGTTTTGGTAAGCGACAGCAGGGCCATAATTACCCCTATCGGTGATTTTTGGAACTAAATTTCTTTTCCCGCGAAATCTTTTCCATGTCACCATTAGTCTCGATTCCAAGTTTGGCACCTCTGCGTTATTCTTCGAAAATATCTGTAAGTGCACATTGATTTTGGTGAAAATTCTACTATAAAGAATAAAACAAAGATGTAACATGTTTTTCAAACTAACTGATTATTCCGTAATTTTATCACAAAACATTAATTGAAAAGATAGTTTCTTTCCTTAATAAGAAAAATAGATAATCATTGTATTAATAAGAACAAAGTAATGCAATTATTGTTATGTTCACATTTATTAATCATGTACATTTAACAAACTAAATTAAAGTTTAAAGTTGTTTTATAATTAATTTGTAGTACAGATATACTTTTCAAGTCTTTCGGAGGGCAGTAGCTCAAAAACACCGCAATTAAGAAGACATGGTACAATTAAAAATCAAAATCTTGCATTTCAAGGATTTCACAAATTTTTTGTTTGCCCTTTGTATATATATTATGTAAAGTAGTTTATGTGCTTAAAATACTACAACAGCTAATCATTAAGAAGTTAATCTTAAAGAAACGTTTTAAAATTTCTGAAGTGATTTTTTAAAAAAATGCAACTCCTCGTACAATAATTGACTTACATACGTGAAATTTGATTTACAAGTACGTTGAACCGTGCGTAGCAAAAGTTGTTATGTATATTGTGGTAACATTATTGATATTCGTAAAATACTTTCTATATTATGAGTGCTTATTAAAAATTCCTTAAAAAGTGCCTAAATTCTAAATTCAAATACACTGCTGGCCACCGTAAATGCAACACCAAGAAAGACAAGAGATAGCACAACAAAATTTATTTTGTAGATAACATGTTGACCAAGTATCAAATGATTGAATTTATAGACTTCTGTGAAGTGTGGTTCCTGCCAGAATCAGTAGCCAGAGTAGCCGCCATTGTTGGAGATCACCGCTGCTACACACACCGGCATTGATTCAAAGAGACTTTGGATGAGTTCTTGGGGTACAGCAGACCAAGCAGCTTCCCCACGTTGCCAAAATTGATCTGGCGTGGCAGCTGGGGATGTAATCTGGGTGAATCGTTGAGCAACCATGGACCACATGTTTTCTATCGGCGAAAGATCCGGAGAACGAGCCGGCCAGGGAAGCAATTCAATCTGGAGATTGACGAAGAACCTTTGGACAATGCGTGCCACGTGTGGTCGCGCATTATCCTGTTGAAATATGGCTGTGGCCAAGCCCTGAAGGTAAGGAAGGACAACTGGCTCCAACACCTCGGAGATGTACCACTGGCTGTTTAAAGTACCGGAAATGCGTACTAGAGGGGTGCGAGAGTGATATCCAATACCGCCTTATACCATAATACCCGGTGCTGGACCAGTGTGGCGGTGCATAACGCAGCTGTTCAGCATCCTCACTCCACGGTGTCGTCAGACTCGAATCCGACCATCGCGGAGTTGCAGACAGATGCGTGACTCGTCAGTAAAGACAACTCATTTCATTCTGCACCCACATCCTTCTTTCATCGCACCATTGGCGGCGGGACGTCTGTGGTTCTGCGTCAAGGGTAGACCAAGCAATGGACGTCTTTCGGACAGACCACTCTGCTGTAAACGGCGTCGAATGGTACGCGCAGACACTGAATGATGCGTTACAGATTCAATGTTGGCTGTGTATGTACTGAGCGATCCGTCACTGCATGCGCACAATTTGCCTGTCCTCACGTGAAGAGGTGCACTGAGGTGGATGCGATCGACCACGTCGGTCCGCCGTACCCTCCTGCATCCAACGGTCACACATCCGCATTACAGTTGTTTGTTTTCGTCCAGCACGACTACCGATTTCCCTGAATGATAATCCACAATCTCGGTAGGCCACTAGCCTTCCTCTGTCGAACTCGGATGCTTGATCAAAAGCTGATCGCTGTTTTCTACGAGACATAACTGATCGTTTTTTGAGAAAACCACAAGAAAAGCACAATTGCCGAACTTGAAATCGTTGAAATCTCCAAGCCTTAAATAGCGCTTTGAGGTGTTGCCACAGGCGTGCGCAATGTGTGTCTGCGCTGAAATTCTAATCATCTGCATATCTCACCTCCGGTAATGCATGTTGTAAATTTCATGTTATTTATTTGCGTGTTTCCTTCAGGGTGTTGCATTTACGGTGGCCAACAGTGTATTTTTTAAAAAATAAATGTTGCTTTGATTCAGAAATTCATTTCAGGTTCTGTTGCATGTATTAATAGCAATAGTTAGAAAAATATCTCAAAATATTTATCGCATTAAAAACAAGTTTTAACACACGTGCCGATGAGTAGAATGTAATACTGGTTAGACATCCAAAAATGAGACACTTTTCTCGCATGCCTAAATCCTCATTTTATTATCATTCGTTGGTAGAGCAGATACAGAGTCATATAAAACACGACACTCCCTCATACAACAGCAAGTCTTCACACTTACTAACTAACCTACTAACTGTCCAACTAGAAACTTACTGACTGAGGCGGCACAGCTCTCTCAACCAGTTACTACGTCATCCTTCGGTTACAGTTAAAACACAGTCTGTTACAAAGTA
>BMAO01038766.1:0-84703 GCA_019973975.1 Trichonephila clavata | reverse complement strand
CTTTGTTTTTATGAAAACTGTTTTCGTGCCATAATGAACACTTTTTTAGTTTTTAAAATCGAATTAAATTCCACTATTGTAGCGAGTTCGATTAAAACTATTTGCTTATTTTACAAGTACTTTTTAACATTTTTAGCAAACTTTTATATTGAAGCATTTTCATTACTATTATGAAAATATTTATTTTATCACTAACATAATTCTTAACTGGTGATTATATTCCACTAGTTATATAAAGGATGAAATTAAAACGAAATTTTCTCTTTCAAAAAAAGCTAAGAGTTATTTGAAATTTCTTTAAAAAATTCAGTTTCAACTATTTACAGTGCTTCTCATGGAGAAGTAAATAAATATTTTAAAACACTTGATGTGATGTTTTTCGTAAATAAGAAAAACTATTGTCTCTATAAACATTATTTATTTTTTTTAAATTTGTAGAATTTTTGAAGAATTATAAACTTTTTTTAAAAGATAACTGCAGATTTAAGAAAGTAATGTTGTGATATAAGAATAGTTCCAGCGTAGCACCTGCGTGTCGTAGAAGGTGACTAAAATGGGAAAAAATGATACACTAATAAAGGTCTTCGACAGGGGTTGTCAGGCAGCTGTTTGAGAGCCGCATGTGGCTCGTCAGATTTCTATCTTATGAATTATTAAAAAATTTTATATCTACTAAAAATTATATTTTTGTTTTTCTTTGTAATTATCTATTGAAAAAATTTACCTTAAAATTACAATTAAACCTTTGGCCGGTTTGAGATTTCTGTGTTAAATTGTTTTCCATTGAAAAATTTTACTTAGAATCATTAAAATGTTTAAAAAATTAATTCTAAGGCAGTAACAGTCTAATGCAGTGATCAGCAACCGATAGCATGCGTGCCACATGTGGCACGCGGCGTAATTCTCTGTAACACTCTGCACAGCTCGGCAAATTATTGTAAAATTTTGAGGGGATGGAAATTGATAATATTGTAATGGACTTTATCTGACAAATGCGTTCAGAGAGAGTTATATTTACGTAGTTACGTAGCACGAGGGCTATTAGTGACGGACCACGTTATTTTGAACCATGTTCAAGTGAAGAGTACGACTCCTGAGCTTGCGCCCTTCCCCTCTCCTAACTTCCACACCACACTAAAGGGTGGACGTTTGAGCCCCGACAGATGCCACGTGCATCAGCGCATCTACGCAGCGGTTCGTTAGTGGTACCAGGTGCGAACTCATGACAAGTCGGCCACGAGTCTGTTACCTTGCTTCCAACTCAAACGAAATAAAAAAATCTTGTGCATGTGAAATTGCATTATTTTTTTTGTTTGTTTCTTGAATAAACCATAGATAAAAATAATTAAATGAGTAAGAGTCTCTTAAGACCGCTCTCAAAAGCAACGCGGGGGGATGTTGGTGGCGGACATCGTATTTTGAAAAACGGTCGTGTAACGGAAAAGACCGAACTAACTCTCCAATCTTCCCCAGCGCACCAACGAGATAACTTTGAGCCTTGACAGAGTTAACAAGCATCACTTTCTTTACAAGTCGGGTCTTCAGTGGCATCAGGACTCAAACCCATGACACACCCACCAAGAGTTCGGGACCATGACCCCTAGGCTCTACCGCCGCCACTCAAAAACAATAAAAAAGAAAGAATATACTTTTCAAATATAAACATTTTAAGAATTACTAAGAAACTAGCATTTCCCTTTCGTTTTCTTACAACTTAATTTTTTTAATTCATGATTCCGATTTTCCGCTCATATTCCAAAAAACATTAAAAAAATTAAACGGATTTAAATAGTTTCTTCAGTTATTTTTCACCAGTTTAAAGTTTTGTGAAAAAAATCTTTAAACATTTTTAGAGCATATATATTTTTTAAAAAAATTAGCTTTCCTTATATATAAAAAATAGAAGAAACTATCAGTATGTGAAAAATATAAATCCAAAAAGCTAATTCAATAAAGCAAAAATATCTATTTCAGAACGTAGTTTTAAAAAATCTGTTGATGAAGTCCGTGTAAAACTGTTGTGTATATGTTACCGGCAAAGTATGAAATCCGGCATTCTGCAGAATGCCTAAATCTACCCGGCAATGTATGAAATGATTCTTATTTCACACATTGCCTAGGCATTCTATAGAATGCCTAATGAGAAACCGGCAAAGTATGAAATACATCTCAGATTCATTTCGAATAATAATGTGAATTGGCAATACATAAAACTTTTAACGCGTGCCTCAGGTTCATAATCTGTTAGTTCTACACTGCTGTTTGTTCGGAAATGTCAAAATGCTAAATTTTACTTAAACTTGTTCAACGAAAAATTGATTTATTCCTGTGCTAACTGAAAATTGAGAAGCTAGCTATAGTATTATAAGGAGCCATGGTCTATAGCAGGGGTTGGCAATCTATGACACACGTGCCACATGTGGCACGCGGTACAATTCTCAGTTGCACTTTGCACTACTCAACAAATTTGTAAATTTTTGAATTGTTTCAAATGCTCTACTGTGTGGTTCGCTGAATCATATTGGTAGATTGGTTTAACACGCAATAGCTAAAAGGTTGCGAACCCATGGTCCATAGGCATGAAACAACTATTCAACGGCTAGTTGCCAAAAAATTCGAATTGATGCTCCAAAAAAAAAAAAAGGTTTTTTCTTAACTGAAATTACTTTTTAGAAGTTAATAACAGATAAAAAAATGCTAAAATGACTACTAAGAAGGAGCCCAGGGACTATTGGTTGCTGAATAGTTGTGATGCGGAAAATAAAAGTAAACTCATTTAAACTGTTAAAGAAGGCGTCAGTACCATAAAACAGTGGTCCCTAACATTTGGTCCGTGGATCAAAGGGTATCAGGCCACTCAAAGAGCGTTAAATTATTCCCATTATATTTACTGGGGTGTATTTTTCTCGTGTTTGTGCCACTTTCCATATAAATCACTTTATATTTTATGTAAAAATCATTTTATAATTATTTTTTGGTGCAACTGAATTTTACTCTGAAGGCATGTTTAAATACAATTAAATTATAAAATCAAAACAATTTAAAATATAAATAATCAACGCCCCACCCTCAGCAGGCCTCCGTAAAATTATGAAACGTTGACCGGTCCGGAAGAGAAAACTTTTGGGAAGAACTACTACACAGTATTATGTCACGGATTCTTTTTTTTCTCCAATGGGGCTACAGTTTTATATTTTTACCATTTTCAGACCTAGTGCATTCCCCAGGGGCTGGTATCCATTTTTAGTGCGGCACCATGTAGGCGATACCAATTGCCGCCGGTAATTTTGACACCGCGTTTGGCGATGTGAATTTGTTCTAGGAATTTAATTTGCCAAGAGCAAAATTAAATTCCGGATTCTGAGGATGTGATAGAATTCTGAAAGAACTTGCATCCAAATACAAAAATGTTACACGCTATGATATTGAACTGTAAATCCACCTACGTGAAACTTGCCAGGAAAACCAGAAAATTATTTAAATAAAAGGTATTACAGTACAAAACTTTGATTTTTTCCCCCGAATGCCAATATATTGGCCCTTGTAATGAGTGAGAAATAGGATGGATTCTATCAACTTGGAACTTCTGAAGGAATTTTAATACAAGTACATGCGAAATCACAATTTAACAATAACTTTTACAATAATAATATTGTTACAACAATACAGACAAATCGAAGTTGGCGCCCAAAATCAGTTTTTTAACGTTTTTAATTAATATCTTTTTAATTAATTGCAATTTCGAAATATAAATAGTCAAGAAACGCATTGTCATCCAAACTAAACGTGTATACAAAATTTCAGCTCAATCGGTTGAAGATATCAGCTTCAAAACTGAGTTGCAAGATTCCACCCGAACAAATTACATACATACATATATACATTGCAAGTTAAATAAAAGCTTGTAATAATAAGAATATTCGTCAAGAAAAATGTATGACATCAAAATATAAATCTTTGAAATTTTAGACTCTATAAAAGCTCCACAATTGAAAAGTTTTTAAAAAATTCGTACATTTTAAAAAATGAAAGAAATTGCACTAATTTTAAAAGAAGCAAAAATGCACTAACATTTTTTTTTCGAAACCCAATTGGAAAAATACGAGTACCAGGATTTCAAGAAATAGAATACGAGTTACTTAGAAATGCCGAGAAAAGAAGCAAAAAAATTATTTGAAACCTAATGTGGGAAAAATAAAAATAATAATGATAATAGCTTTTAAAAAAATTAAGAACTATAAAAAAAATTCTATCAGAATGTAAAAAGGTTGATGGTAAATGCTATGAAAAGTTATAAAATAAATTCCTTGATTATATTGTATATAACACGAATAATGTTATTATTTGTGTTATTTTCAATTTATTCAAAATTCCAATTTCCATAAAAGAATATCACCGAACAAGGAATGTTTAAAATTGTATAAATTAAAAATAAAATTGAAGTAAAATAAAGCGGAAAATCGCAATTAGCTGCTAGGAAAAAGAATTATTTCCGATAGCTTTACGATTGTGGCAGCGCAAATTTGTACCTTAAGATCCGCAATAAAACATACGGCTTACAAATTTCTTATCCTGCTGAAAACAATTTTAACCGAAATAAGCAAAATCTTAATCAAGAATAAAAATTTTTATAAAAATTAGAATTCTTAGAAAACGAAGTAGACATAAGAAAAAGGAAACGAGTATATATATTTTTTTAATTTTGATACTTTAATTATTCCATATGACAATACGTTTCAAATATGTTCACCAGTTTTCAGACACATTTTAAAACATTTTGCGAAATTTCTCGTAGTTATTTACTCTTCGTAATTATTTTAGGTGAAGAAGAAAAAAACTCAGTTTGAAAAAAGTGGGAAATGCAACAGCGTAGAAGTAAAAATATGTAACAAAGGCAAGGATTTCTTTCTTCTTCTAAAGCATTGTATAAATCGAGGCATTTTTCTTATGTTTTTGAATTAAAATGAACGTGTATAAAGAAAATGAGTGTTTTGCACGTTCATTTCAATTACCGTAAAATCCGGCGTATAACGCGCACTTATACTTTCAAAAGCTGCATTTTTTTTAATTCTAAGGTATATTCGGCGTATAACCCGCATCCTCTTTTTGCGAAGAAACATGAGACAAATGTGTGGAAGGTTCTTACGCTTTGATGCCTTTTATTCCAGGTATTATTCTCAGCTCTTTAAAAAATAGAATACCTCTAGAATTATACCTCTTCAAGTTCATAAGGAATATATCATTTCTTTTATATAAATGAACAATATTTTAATATGCATAGAAATCTAATTTTTTAATGCTTATCTCTTTTTTTATTTTTAAAGCTATTATTTTTATATAAAGGGTAATCCTAAATTTCGATCTTATTTTTTGTGTTAAAAGTGCGCGTTATACGCCGGATTTTACGGTACATTTTAAGAAAAAAGTTCGGGATTTATAACTTCAGTTTTTGCTTTCAGTTTCGAAGCTTCAATTTTTATATAGCCGCCCATCCGGTAAAGTGGTTAGTGACGCTGACTGCGGTGCCGTAGGGACTGGGTTCGAATCCCGGAGAAGGCCTGGATGTTTGTGTTGTAAGCCCCCGTGTGATACATTGTGTGGTGCACAGGGTTTAAAAATTTTCCCAATAAAAAAACTCATTTATATATCAATTGTTACGATAGAAAAAGTTTAATGTATGTCTTGCATTTTATAAATGAATTTGAAATACTAAAAGATATCTATGGCAAATTGATGCCTTATTGTTAAATTTTTTGTTGTTTATACACGATTAAAAGGCTTTTATCTAATATTCAATAAATGATATTAACTAAAGATTTTATAATGATTTAAGGTATCCGACTACCCTAAAACTGTGAATTTTGCCAAAAATTGACAATTTTTTTTTATGATTTTATTTTATGGACCATCTTATTAGCTTTATAAAAATACCAAGTTTATCATTTTCTGTTTACTAGAACAAAAACTACAAGCATTTTAGTAAAAGCAGATGCCATTACTTTAAGCAAGATGTCATACATTAAAACGCGTTTTACTCGAAATGTGTTTTGTTGAAAATAATCAAACGGGGTCAGCGATTGCTAAAAAAGTTTCGAACATAATCAACTGAAATTTTTTCCGTAAGTTCTGTATAATAGTAGAATTGTTTTAACCTTCAGATTTTTCAATCACTGTTTTATTACAAAATTTACAGTCCCTTATGTGAATATAATCATTGTCTTTTTAAGCATTTTCATATAGTAACTGAGATAAAGTGCTCTAGTTTTTGTAAAAAAGAAAATATCTCTTATCCTGAAGGTCATTTCAAAATTGAATAATATAGCAACACATTAGATTGAAAAAAATTGAAGATTTGTTTATAAATCTTCGAAGCAGAATGGGCCGCATTTATGCTATTTTTTGTCAATTTTTACCTATTTTTTCCCATTTTAGTAATAATAATTTTTTTTCTCTTCTTAATTTTAGCACATTTTTCTTAAAATGCACTAAACAAATCTAAAAATAACAGAAAAATCCCCATATCTCCTTTTTTTAAAAAAGAAGTTTTCGCAACCAGTTGGATACCTTAATGCTCCAGAGAAAAGTTGTAAAGAACTTGCCAGCCATGAATGAGTTGGATGACATTTCGAAACATATTTTTAATAGCTTAAATCCTTTCTTTGCGTAAAATTTTTTAAAAAATTAATACTTTCTGCTTAATTTTTTTAAAAATCTGTCACTTTTCGTGAAGCACAGTTCAGTTTCGTCTTTTTAACATATTATTTCCAGTCAAACGTAAAGCTTTCTCTTTATTGGTTAGTTGTGTGTGTTCCAGATAACTTCATTTTCCTCTTGCGAGACAACCTCATCTTCAACAATTATGCTAAAAAAATTCAAAGATAGGTCTTTAAATCCCATTCCTTATTTTCCAACTTATAGTTAGAATCGCCAAAATTTCAATTTCAAAACCAATTGTATGTTTCCCAATTTCTTTTGTGGGAATTCATCGTTTCGTTTAGTCATTTAAAAAAATCAAGTAAATTCAGAATGAAAAAAAAAATGAGACAACTGAGTAAAGAAGAGGGTACAATCCCCTCACAAAAATGCTTACTATTTCATGATGTTGTGTATAAATATATACCGTTTATATACATATAAATTATTGATATCTAAGTTCACCCATTAAGAATTCGATTGCATTGGAAAATATACTTATACCTATAACTCTTGCTTCTTGATATAAAAAGAACTTATAATTAATAATTTATAATAATCTCTAAAATTGAAGTAGAATGATTTTTTGCACTCTCGTAACCCAATAACTAAGTGGATTTCCGCAAAACCAATTTTCAAGTGGATCTCTACTCCTTAAAATAAACAAGCGTGTCAAATTTCAAATCTAAATCTAATACAGCAAAAACGGTATTTTTATAATCAATACGTCCCGTAACCCCGTTGAGAGTTTGTTTCCAAAATAACCGTTCTTAGTGGATTACAATTCAACAAAATAAACATGCAAACCAAATTACATTATTATAGTCCTAATAGTTCAACAACGAGAATATTTTAATCAATAAGCCCCTGTAACCCCCCCCCTACGCAACCTCCAGGGATAGATTTCCGTAAATCCATTCATAGTGGATCTCTATTCAACAAAGAAACATGCTACGCAAATTTCAAGTATGCGGGTCTAACAATTCAAAAACAGGATTTCTTTTTCTGTAACTTCCCTTAACCCTTCGTACCCCCCTGGTGAACGATTTTCGCAAAACTCTTTGTTAGAAGAATACTGTTCCATGAAAGGAACGTACTTACCAATTTTTCAGCAGGTAGATCTAATAGTTTAAAAACGAAAATATTTATCTACTACACTTCTTAATTTCACGATTCAGAAGTTAACACCTATGGGTCGAAGCAGAAAAGAAAACATATATTTGTTGCACTAAACCGAGAAGTCCACCATTTCAGTTGCAACCTCAACTGATTTTGCACCAACCAGTTTAAGAGAATGTGCAACACACGGCAGATAATTAGCAAATTTATTTCTTTTTGAAGAGCTTGCACACCATTACATCGACCGGACATATGAGCAGCGCTGTCAAATGACTGTCTCCTACAGTTATCCAATAGCAGTCTATTTGTTTCGAAAAATTCTTGTAGAGAATTAAACACTGGCGTCCTGTGGGTCCTGTTTCAAAATTCGTTGGGGGCTCTTTTTTTGGAGTCCCTTAACATTTTACGATATTTTGCTTTTGGGGACCTCGTATCATCGATACGGCAGATACAGCAGTAGCTACGCCCCTGAAATTAAATATAAGCCAGTGTGACTACTAAACTTAATTAATGAGATAAATCTTTCATACACTTTTCCCCGAAAACAATATCATAGAACAGTAACAAGTTGGTCATTGAGGGACAAATCTGATGTTGAATCCATCACAATTGAAAAGGACTTAAAGTCATCATTATTTGAGTTGTAATCGTTTTAATGATTTGATTGCCCATGATTTAAATTATCTGCTCATGTATTGTTTTTGATGAGTACGATATTAACGATTTTGGTCGTAACTCCCACCGTTCAATATGTTTACGAATGAATGGGTCGAACTCTGTTAGCAGTTCCAGGGCACCCATAAAATTACCAAGATGAGGAGAACCAAAAACTCCATCGGTACCTCTAAATGCAAAACCTTTTGTAGCCAAATACTTTACTACCTCGATAACACGTTCGAGGATACTGTGGTTTTTCTATGTGTGTATCTTTTCTTAGTTGTTCTCCTGTGTAACTGTTTATCTAAAACAGACTTATTTTTTTTCGTGTCAACCAAACTAACATTGAATTTTTATGTTCAATAGAATTTTCATGATTTTCTAAACAACTTGTTACGTGTTTCCAATCAGAAAAGCCGGTTGTATATCGAGAACTTGCGCTTGTAGGTCAAACAAAAACCACTACCAATATTAGTTAAATAACATAGTCAAGATCTTTCCAGCACTTACCCATGTTTAAGTTTTTAATGAAATGATTATTCGAAAATTATCTCTTTTGAATTATATTACTGAAACATAATATATATTGTTTGAATTTTTATTTTGAAAATAACTCATTTTTTGTGAAAAGCCACGAACCCACGTCAACGTATTTCTCAAATTCAAACCCAAGATTTTTTAAACACTTTTTGGTGGGGGCATTACTGATGTCCTCTGACTGAGCAATATCTTTTTCAGAAGGCTGCTGGTCATCGAGATCTTGCATATTTTCATCATTAATATTTGCTTTTGTTGTGTTACTCCGTTTTCTTTAGCTAAGTTCCTTTCCCTTTCGCTGCGTTTGTTATATTCTTGTTACTTTGTGTTCCATTGTAAAAAAAGTTGATATTTTGAAACATTTTTTTTTCTTTTCTCGATTTAACAGAAATTTTCGTTTTTCCGCGCTCCATTTTTTCATTTTCTACCTGACGTATTTATATTTCTAACTAAGGACTCTATTTTCCTGAAAATTAATTTAAAAGTTTAGGTCATAAAATTACGATAAAACATCCGACTGTGCTTAATAAATTAAAAATAACCTAACAAATTTTTACAAAACAATATAGTATATTTCTAAGATAATTAAAAAAAAAAGTACTTAGTTTATCTCAAAAAATAAAATTCATTGTCTGTACTTGCTAAAACCTAAAAAGCTGATTATTATTATTCATGGGCCCATTAGTTTAATGGAGATTTTATAAAAATAAACTTTAGAATTATTTGCTCCATTTTCAATGAACATTGTTTTTCCGTTGCAATCCATTATTTGCTGTTGCTACCTATATTTAAAAAAATCTATTTATTACGAAAATCAAGACTTGATTTTACTTTTATGCATAATATTCGCGGGAAATCTCCATAATCTACATAAAATGATTGTTATTGTTTCCTTCCTTGAAAATAAAAATAAATTTTATATGGTATTTTATTTTTGATTTGTATTTTTTTACTGCTTTATTATTTTGATTGAAAACATATTTTCTGTTTGTTGTCTACGACGAGGAACGGGGGCCCCTAGAACCCGGGGGACCTGGGCTGCAACCCATACGTAGATCCGGCCTTGTATGCTGTGGATAAATTAACCTTATAGTGAATAAATCCTATATAATGGATGCTTATAAAAACTAAGTATTCATATACCAGAATGTTAGGGTTCATGTCTGCCACTAGATGGCGCTATTTAAATTATAAGGTGTGTATTTTTGTTTCCCCACCAGAATGTAAGAACAAAGAATTGGTACGAGGCTGAAAGGGCCATTCGCTCTATGTTAGCGATATTTTTTTAAACGATTTGAAAAGAGATCAATGCAGAAAATGTAAAGAATTTAGTACGTATGGAAGGAAATTATTCAAAATGAAAGTCTGAAGAGAAATATTCAGTTGATGGAAGAGAAAATTTAGGCACAGCTTCCTGGTATCATTTAGAAAATTTTACCCGTAGGCTTTTTTTTTTGTGTGTGGAAAGATTGAAGAAAGGCGAAAAATAACAGATGTTGACTGGAAATTCAACATCTCACACAGTAATATTTCAAGACTTTGGAAAACAATTCACAACACTGAAATGTGTAGTAAGAAGCCCCGTTTACATGAATGAAAATTGCCGGCAAAATACCGGAATTAATCCTCTCTAGACACGTTTACAAGACGAGCCGGTATTTTACCGTTTTGAAAAGAGAGTAGAATTTTTGGACATGCTTGGGAGTGGGGCAGATAGAGAAAAGCGAGTTCGTTTTCAAATTTTCCCTGATGCATTGCGACTGAGATTCATTTGTTCGTGCACGTTGGACGACAGAGAGAGAAGAAATTAAAACCCTAATAAAAAGATATTAAAAGTGAAAATGTAAACATCTTGTTGTTCTTCTTCACATTTAGTGCATTTCTATATTGGTCCAAAGCTCTAATAACAAGCATAGCTAGGTCTGGAGCTTAAGGACTGTAAAGAATGTCCTGTGATGATGCATCAAGTTTAAAAAGAGATGCAAAAATGGCTAAATGTAAAGTTAAAAGTACAATTAAAAAAATAAATGTTGGGTGCCTCGCCACTTGTAAGAAGCTGTGATCACTTCACAAATGTAGAGAAGTGAAATATGATTAGGGATTGGGCGTGCCCACGCTAAGACGCGGGAGAGACGAGAGTGCAATGACCAGCAGATGGCCATAGGCTTTTGGAATAAAGAGACATAGATACAACAACAGTCCACTGTGTTCTTGAGTATGAATTTTTTAATTTAACCAAAGCTATCGATGGGCCAAAACAACAAGAATGCGAGAAAATTTAAAGATTTTATTTGTTTATCTTATTTGCAGTATCTAATTGGTTGAAAATATCTCTGACAGTACATAAAAGTATTCCAATGGATGGAAAATATACACACAAATTAAACAGTAGCATTGGAATAACCATTTTTAACTTCATAAAAAATAAATCATACATTTTAAACTTTATGTATAAGCAAAGTAATATAAACAAGAATGCAGAATAAATGTAGAGATTTTTTTTTTATTTTTGACAATATGATAAATTGAAAATATTTGTAACTTAATATAAAAATATTCCAATGGATTAATTCTTCAATGTTACTGTATAATTAGTTTGTGTGTAGGTTTAAGTTATAATTTTTTTCTTTACGATAAATAAATTATATATTTAAAATTTTACTATCATAAGTTTTATACTACATTTCTTTGTGTAACCAAAGTAAGAAACTAGAAGGTGAAATAAATAAAGCGATTTCCTTTTTTTTATATTGTTTAATAAGTTCAAAATATGTTTGCAATAAAAAAAGCATTCCAATGTGTTAAATCTTAAATTTACGCACAAGCAAGTTTTAAAGGATTAGTGAATTTATCATTTTTAGCGCCATAATGAATAAATTATTATAAGTAAATCAAATTATTATTTGAAATTTTCTCATCAATTTTTTTTACATCTTTACATTTCTTAGCATTATACACTCACTTCCAAAAGTTAAGCACGAAGATGTAAAATGCAAAAAAATCAACAAATACTGCTTTGATTGACACAAAATTTGGCAGTAAAGTAGCATATGAATTTATACATAAAACAAAATCAATAATTATATACAGAAATGAAAACAATATTAAATTTTTGTAAGTTATCAGATAATGTTATACTGGAGACTTAAACAGAATTATGTATAAAGTGAAAATAAACAGCATAAAATTAAAAAAGGACATTAATAGGGTATGCGATCCCCCCTCATCTGCATACAAAGTTTACACCTTCTGACCAAGCTTTCAATTAGGTGGTCAACCACCGCAGAATTAAGCAATCGCCATTCTTCTTGTAGAGCAGTTTCCAGCTCAATAAGAGTGGCTGGAGGTGGGAAACGTGAAGATACAGCACGGCCGAGAGCATCCCAAAGATTTTTAATTGGATTAAGGTCGGGCGAATATGCTGGCCACGCCATACGCGCAATCCTTTCACTCTCCAGGTAGTCATCCACTATGTCAGCTCTTTGGGGACGTGCGTTATCGTCCATTAAAACAAAAGTAGGGCCAACTGCTGCAGCGTACAATATCACAATGGGTTCTAGGACTTCATATCGATACCGGACAGCCGTCAAAGAACCCCGTTTAAAGATGTGCAAGTCGGTGCAGTATCCTAATGAAATCCCTGCCCACACCATAATGCTTCCGCCTCGGAATGCGTGATGTTCGGTGATGTTTTGGGGCTGATTGCGTGTTCCTTGTTTACGCCATATCCTTATACGCTTGTCATCTGGCTCCAGAGCAAATCTTGACTCATCAGTAAACATGATATTGCCCCAGTCAGACATAGTCCAATTGCCATGTTCCCGGCACCACTTTAAAAGTACCCCTCTTGATTGGAAAGATAGAGGAACACAAACTCGAGGTGCGTGGCATACAGTCCATTCATATGTAATCTTCGGCGTACAGTAGCTTTAGATATAGCCTTACCAATGGACGCTGTAACCATAGATGTCACACGTGTGGAGGTCGCTCTGCGATTCCGCTTGGCGACAATAGAAATATATCGATCTTCCGCGGGGGTTGTAACCCTTGGGTGACCGCCTACGGGCCTTCGGACAACTATCTGTGTGTTTTAGAATTGTTTCCATAAACGTGAAATTACAGAATGATGAACGCCGAAGAAAAGAGCAACACCTTTGATCGATTGCCCTGCTTCAATGCGCCCCACAGCACGCGAGCGCTCAGTATCTTCCATTCGTTTTCTGGAAGTCATAGAAACACGTATGTCTTGAAAACAAATTGTACGAAAGTTTTAAATACCTTCTATCAGCACTTACAATCAACTTCTGTAACCCTTCATAAAGCTGGCTTCTTATAAGACTGCCCTTTTTGCATATTTCTTGACATGAAAGCACGATTGGCTGTTACCTAACATATTTGCATACTTTCATCTACCTCTGCAGCGAATTGCATCCTCTTCAATTCTGATTGGCTTCCGGAAATTAGCATTTTTCTCTCCATGCTTAACTTTTGGAAGTGAGTGTAGAAATAAATACATATGTGTGAGTCCAGGATCAGAATGTAGATTGTTAATTTGGTCTGATCATCCATTGCAAAAAAAAAAAAAAAAAGAAAGAAATCAAACAAAATATGTGAAGCAACGTGGCTTTCATCGCAATCAACATTTTGGGTGTTTCCATAGTTACTCTGTATAGTCACGTGAATCTATCAGCCAACCACCAGATTCTCATGAAAATGTATTGAAAAAATATCAGCAAAAAACAGGCTTTTATCCCGAACCGCATTTTGCCTGCTATTTGTGGGTTTGAATTTAATCAGAGCCAAAGTCACTGGGTCTTGTTAGAAATACAACACCTGCAAATGAGATGTATTGTCTTTTTGGCAAAAAAAATTTTTTTTTTCACAACCAGGCAGGGAGCAAATGAGTCTACTTCTGCCACAGGTAAAAGGATCACCGGGGGAAAAAATCAGATGTTAGGGAAAAGAACTTCACGAGACCTGTAGCGTGTGTGTTCCGTTGTCAATATTTCACAAGTGAGTGAGTGAATATTAACGTCGCACTTTTCAGCTACACCAGAGATTCCCAAACTTTTTTGTCTCATAGACCCTTTGTCGTGTTTTTCGGTTTGGGATAGACCCCTGCTTAGTTAATATTGAATTTTTGCAAATTTATCAACTTAATTTCACTACTACTCCTACTTTAAAAGAATTAAATTTCTAACTGTAATGAAGTACAGTGTTTAAAATTTAAAAAGCACATGTTAGTTAATAAAAAATTAAGAGTTATTTAATAAATAAGACTCAAATAAAATAACTATACAATAAACAAATGATTTTTATGGGAGGGGTAAGTCTGGTGCTATACAATATCAAAGTTTCAACATTTGGTCAGATTGACAACAATCTTGTCAGGTTTAAACTTAAATCTCTCCTGTAAGTAGAGTCCAGTTTGTTTCCCCCCCCCTTTCTTTCTTTCTTTTTTTGTTTTATAGGTTGACAACCGCACTGAAACTCCTTTATACTAGGAAAAGCAATTGAAAACTTCCTTACGATATTCTATAATTCGAGACAAATAACAGATTTGACTTTTTAAAGCCAAAATTGTTGACATTCGTTTCTAAATTTTTAAGATGTTCGTTAATACTTATTACGTTCAGTTTCTATTATAATGTGACATTTTTTTCTCCAATGTGACCATATGAATTCATTGCCTATTGTGGTATTGCCAAAGCATTCTCAAACCTGGTTTCAAAATCTGAATAAAAGGTTTTTAAATATTGAACGTAGGTTAAAACGTCCCGACACAGATTATCTGTGACAAATTGAGAAAATTTGGGATCTCCAGTATTATACTTCTTTAGCTGAACTCTGGTGAGAAACGCTGAAATAATTCTTGCTGTAATAAAATTTATGCTGTCCCCTTGTAAGTGCAAATTGACCTCATTAAATTTAGTAAATAAATCTGCTATATCCGCAAAATTTAGTTTCCACTTGAATACATTTTCTTTTAAAATTAAAATCACGATCTAGTTTAATGAGAGCCACTATCACTCATAGAAATTACACTTCATGGACCCCCAAATTATTTTTTTTGATGACGTGAACCCCTTGCAAGTCTCCATAGATCCCTGGGGGTCTATATAGACCACTTTGGGAATCACTGAGCTACACAAATGAGCATGTCAATTGTATAAGAATTTTTGAGCCTTGAATTTTTTCTATTTAATTTTTAAATCTATCAATTATATATTTCATTTAAAAATTAAATTGCCTTCAAACCAATTCCAGTTGAAATCACTTTAACTCATTTCAATTTATGACACTATATCAAAGCCAAATAAAAGCTTCTAGCAATGCATAATCTTAAAGAAAATAAAAAGTACATTTATAACTATGCGGCCCTTTTATATTTCACATAGGCAAATTAGTATCAATGTTAATTTACTTAGTAGGAAATAAGTTATGTGTGATGTTAGTATGTGTTAATTATTTTAATTTAAATTGTTAATTATCAACTAGTAAAGAACATTTTTTTTTCGTTTTAGGGGCAATAATAATGATTTATAATTGTTACAATGTTCACATTATGCAAACAATTCATAATTTTTTTCTCTTTTTGCGAATACTGTGTGATACGTAGTAGTTCGATAATTATGATTTAATTTTCTAATCATTGCTTTAAGCATGGATATTTTTTGAATTTTTGGAAAAAAAATTGCACAGAATTCTGGATGTAATGATTTTATGATATAATAAATTGAAATTTGTAAAAATGGTGGCATTTTACATTTTTTTTATAATTGGATTAAAAACTTATATTTTTAATAATAATGTTATTCTTTTTTTTTATTATTTTTTTTTTTTACAATTTGCTTATTTTTTTAACATTGGAAAGAACTATTTATCATTTGGATCAAAATTGCATTTCTTCCCTTAATGCTTTGTAAAAATTTTGACATTTACAGGTTGAAATACTCATTTAACAATATTTCTCTTAAAATTGTGGATTGGTTTTAACCATTGCAGAGCTAGTTCATTCTCCGGGAGTTGGTGTCACTTTTTAAGTGAGGTACCTTATAGGTGGAATACCAATCGTCCTAATGCAATTTTGATGCACCTGAGCTCTGACGATGCGGAATGGTACTAGGAATTTAATTTTGCCGAGAGCACCCAAGCCAAATAGGCACTCTTGAGATCTTTAGCATGCCGCATAATCATACGATATGGATGCTGTCGATTTTCTGCATCACGAAAATCCACCCATTTTGGCCGGGGTCGAGCCCGAAACCTTAGGCGTGTAAGGCCACCGACAGACCAACCATGTCTATCATTTAACAATATAGAAGCAAGCCATTTTTACATTCTCATAACTAGGAAACTTTCAAGGGGAAGTTTCAGAAATTTAAAATGTTAACTAGTTTAAGACAACTAATTGGATACGGAGGGGAAAAAATAGGATTCCTAAATATTAAAAAATCTGTTTTAGAGGTTAATTTATTAATTAAATTAAATAATTAATTCACTATTATTATTATTATTATTATTATTGAGCCATTAAATGTTACTGAGTTTAGTGTGATAGTTACAAAAATTATTTAAGATATATTCTTTTATTTTCGACACCTGTTCATAATTTTTGACGCACATTATTACAGCATGTTTTTAATATATTTTGTGAAATTGTACAAGGGGTGATCAAATGAAAAGGTACGAAACGACACGGTGGGTACAAATATAGACTTTATTCAAAATATACACCATAGGCCTGAGCACAACGATCCCACTGATGAACAAGCCGCAGGATTCCTTGTTCCCAGAATTCCTGTGGCTGTGACGAGACCCAGTCCTTCACAGTGTCCTTGAGTACGTCGTCCGAGTTGAAGCGCTTTCCTTTCAGGTGTTTCTTCAGTGGACCAAACACATGGAAATCGCAGGGTGACATGTCCGGACTGTAGGACGGATGGTCCAACGTCTCCCATTGGAACTTGTCCAGTTCCATTTGTGTGACTCTGGAGACGTGTGGACGCGCGTTATCATGGAGCAGAACCACACCCTCCGTGAGCAGCCCCGGTCTTTTGTTCTTGATGGACCTGCGTAGGCGTCGGAGTGTCTCACAGTACACATCGGAGTTAATGCTTTTTCTGTGCTCGAGTAATTCTGTGCTCGCATCATTTGGACGCCGCTTTTTATAAGAGCCTTTGCTCTCTCCTGCGCATGTGGGCACCCGCGCATGATCCGATCCCAGTCAGAGTCTCCAATGGCATCCCGAGATGTCTCGCTACATTCTCCCTTGGCGGAATATGCAAATATTTAACTGTTTCATTTTTATGTCGTTTCGTACCTTTTCATTTGATCACCCCTTGTATATATTTAATTGTTTCAACTGTTTGAAGGAATTACTAATAAATGAACATTTTTCTTCGATAGCAAAAGCCAAAATTATCTCATATAAGAATAGTTGGTAAAGAATTTTATAAAATAGTGATTTATATTATTAGAAAACTATTTATGGCAATATTTTATTGATATTTAATATAAAAACCATAAATAAGAACGTATTTCATAAAATTTATCGCTGAGCGCACATATTTATTAAGACCATTTCTAAGGAGCTTTCTTTATAAGGAAATTTTAAATTGAGAAATCTTCCATTTTGTTCAAAAGCAAAAACGTTCAACTAATTTTATACTTAAGTTACGATTTTTAGAAATATTTCGTGATCCGAATCTTTTAGGGTTTTTTAAAATTGTTTTTATGTATAACTTCGTAATAGTAAGTGAATCTCTCTACTTTTGATACATATAAAAAGTTCTAAGTCTGTAGGGAATAGATAAATATAAAGTTCTAATAATCCTCTTATATCTCTAGTGTTATTGTTTTATATGTTAAATGTATGTTTCAGATTGGGTTTTTCAGTTTTTATTTTTAATCCAATACATTCATTTTGCCTAAAATTTTCCTCGTTGAGAAAAAGAAAGAAAATATTAATTTATTATGCATATTTCAAACAAAAAAATGTTTTGTAGTTGTTTGAATTTGTAGAACATGAGATAAATAAATACAAAATCATAAATATCGTAAAAAGAATGGTACAACAATTGGTCCCCACCGAAGCTCCTGGGGCCAGATCGATACAAATTCAGTGACGTAACGGACACCCCCAGTAACTCCCGTATTGCGGTGGGGGGGGGGGGGTAAAAAAGCTTGATTGACACCAAGTCATGGGTGGCCAGCTCGCGGCACGCCACCATGATTGTGGCACGTGGGAGTCGTAACTGTGACACGCGAAAACTTATCGAAAAGTTACAAAAATTTTATGAAAATATTACTGAATTAATTTAATTACAATAGAAAATTATCATGAAGAGAACATGTAAAAAACAGAAATTTTCAGCGTGAGATTTTAAAGGCGCTAAACAAGATTTTTTCTTTTTTTTCAGTATAGTGCCAAAAAGGAGATTATGCTCCAAAACTTACAATTCCACAGCCTTCTAAAGTTCCGAGAAAAGTGTTGAGTAACGTGAGACTAAAAACAAGGAAATTCTTTCTCTCTCGGATGGTCGAATCTGCCCAAAAAGTCACCCTCTATCGGGAGCCGTGAATTTTTAACATCTCGGATTTCCATTCGAATTTCAGCTTTCCCTTGCAGTGCTGAAGTTTAGTTTTTATAGCTATTGTCTGTCAGATAAAAAGTTTTTTCCGAAGGTGTTGGCTATTTACGATTTCTGTAATGTCAAGAAGTAATTCTGCAATATATTAGGAGAGCAGTTGTAGATATGGTAGTAGTATTTCTAACTGCACAAAGTAGCCGCTTTATAAAGCAGAGGGAATGAGAACTTGCATCCATGACTAATAAGAATGCTGGATCCGGGATGTCGGTGATCTAAATGTCAAAAATATGATTGATAAAATAGCTTTGTCTTGAAAAACCGTCATGTATCGTATAGATGACATGGGCCAGGATGTTGGAACGCAAATTGTCTCTGGACTTCAAAATTGTAAATAATTTTCATTAACTTTGGATGAAAGCTGTGATATCACAGACAATGCGCAGTTAAACATCTTTGTGCGTTACAAGAACAATAATTTTGATACTGTAGAAGAACTTCTTGATATGCGCCAACTAGTTTTAACTACAGGTGAAGACATTTTTAAGGAACTTAAAAATGCAATTGAAGTTAACAAAGTAGAACGGACGAAATTAGACAGTGTTTGCACAGATGGAGTGCCTTGCATGGCAGGCAGAATAAAACACATACATTTTCACTATATAGAACTTGCATTTAAAAATATGTTTTTGGTGTAAATAACCCATAATAAGCCTCTAAGCAACATTTTTTCACTTTTGTATATTTTTTAGCTTGGTGGAAAATTTGGAAGTGGCACGCGTAACTTTTTTTTATCAGATTGTGGCACGCTACCCAAAAAGGTTGGCCACCCCTGCACTAAGTACATATTTGGGCCCCAAACCAGAGTTTGCAGCGGGGCCCTTACATTCTCCATTACGCCACTGTACAAATGTAATGGTGTTCAGTGTAAAATATTCTCTTCCATAAACTCTCAAAAATAAGATGCATACATACACTAGTGGGAAAACTAAAAGCTGCTTTTATCCTTATAGTTCAAGATTTATAACTTTTGATGTGAAACATATTTTTAGAGAGCATATAAATTTCTTAACTGCTAACTGTTGTTGGATATTTGTTTACATTTTTTTATTATTATTTAGCTGTCACTCATTGTTTTCTTTAGTTTATTATTTGACCGACTGGTATGAACGTTGTACCAGCAAGACAGCATTTATTAGGTAATAATGTTTAAAATCCCACCTATTTGTTTGGAGTACAGTTATCAGTTGAAGTTCAAAAATAAGTTGTTGATCAGATTATATATTTGTTTTGCTTGCACGGCGTTTAATTTTGAAAAATGTACGACACTTTATTCTTAATATATGTCCTATTCATGCTTTAATAAATTATATTTTTTTAAAAACTAAAAACACGCTTTTATAGTGAATTGAACTAAAAAGTAAAAAAATAATTCATAATATAAGAATAAAATGATTAGCGAGGAAATTAATGTCATTTTGGTAAGAGCATGGGGTGCTCTATATCAATTGTTATAATTTCTCACTTCTATTCCGAAATGCTGAGTTAGTGTAAAAATGTAGTGCAAAGCACCCCATGCTTTTACCACAATGACATTAATTTCCTCGTTAATCATTTTATTCTTATATTAAGAATTATTTTTTTACTTTTTAGTTCGATTCACTATAAAAGCGTATTTTTTAGTTTTTTTAAAAATATAATTTATTTTTCATTTTTTAGTTCGATCTACAATAAAAGCGTGTTTTTTAAGATTTTTAAATTATCATTTATTCATTGCTGAATTTATCCTTAAGTTTGATATTTGAAGATGAAATTACGTGGCTGCTGGAATTAGTCTTGCTCTTCAATGGATATTAATTAATGGGCCTGAAGGGCATTTATTCTCTTCGTTTACAGGGCCCATTTTCGTTAACGATACGGGCTTGGAGGAGTTCCGTATCGTTATATTTCAAAGATTTTGTCTCTACAAACAGGTCAAACTAATACAAGTGTGCTAAAAAGAAAATGTTCGAACTATTAAAAAAATTTTTATGTAACATGTTTTTATATAACGGACTAAAAAGTATAAAATTTCTCCTTTTCGTTCTTTTTTTACATTTTCATGCATTGTCATCCACGTCTGAGCTATGGTCCAAATTTCAAGCCTCATCGGGAAGTCAGTTTAAAATCAATTACAAAATTCTACCCGGACAGACAAACAAGAAAGCGAGTTAATAAAAACATCGTAACATTAAGTGTCAATCATATTATCACTTCTAAATGTATTGCTTTATAAAAACAAAAAATTTTTAAAAATTAGAACACAAATTTTTTTCCCCACATGCGCGAGTCTTTTTAAAATCTATTTTCAGAAAAACTAGACAATTGTTTATATTATGGTAAAAATTGGTGCGTATCCACTCTCCCCTTTCTCACATAAAGAACACTTTTTTGTTTATTTTAATTCTATTAATCACAAGGGTGTTTTCAATTTTAGGGTTATACCTTATTCTTTTAATTGCCAGATCTGGAATTAGTTGCCAAATTTGGAAATGGTATATGGAATTAGTCGCCAAATCTGGAAATAGTATACGCAATTAGTCGCCAAATCTGGAAATGGTATATGGAATTAGTTGCCAAATCTAGAAATCCTTATTCCTGAGGATCCTAATCAGGACAATGGAACAAAATTATGAAATTATTGTATTGTCATCGGTCCTTGACAAGTGTGCGAAATTTCGAATTAATCTGAACTTTTAAAGTGGGTAAAATTCGAGTTCCAAGATTCCGTTACATGCAAGTGAAACTTATAAAAGCGTGTTAAAAAAGCCAGTAATTCTTTCAAATGTTGTGCCTTATATAAATTCATAGTTTAATATGTGTATTTGAATTATTTTTAAATTTGTGATAAATTTTTGGCTAATATAAGATATATTTTAAAAATGCAAATTTTTCTATAGTCATCGGCGAAATCTAGTATTATGGAAACAAACTGCCAAGATCCAAATAAGCAGCAAAATCTTCCAGATGACATTGAACTTTTTCCAAATCAAGTTGCTGGACATAGACATGGACAAGGAAGACTAGGATTAGGTGAGATGCATCAATGCTTATATGTATACAATTTAAAATACGATAAATGTAAAATAAAATTCAAGGAGTATTCTTAATATTCAAAGTGTATTAAAATTGTTTTTATTGATATGTTATGACTATTTACTCAGATATGTTAATCTTTTTTCATTCATGAATATTTAACAGTTAATCATTCTCATTACTTCTTTAATCCAACTGATGGATGTCGTACACAATTGTCAAATTTTGATTGAGTTATTTAATGTGATACAATTCATATTAAAGGAGCATTGCCTGCTAAGATATGTACTTTTATTTCATTGAACTCATGTGAGCAGTTGTACTAAATGTTATTTTTAGTTTAAAACCTACTCTAGTTTTGTAATAATTATTTTTTAGTACTATATTTATTTATAATTTTTTTTTGAAGAAGAAGTTCTATGTTTTATTGAGTTGTTCTAGCAATCATAATAAATACTATTAATATAGTAATATTAATGTGATAAATATAAAAAAAATAATATGGTTACCTCTGTTTGTATTTTTTCTTTTGAAAGAGTTTTCAATGATCCCAACAGTGATTATTATAAAAAGTATTAATGGCGTAAAAGTTTAGTACAAAGTAAAGAAAACACAAAGAATAAACTAAAAATTCTGAGTGGAAAATATCTTGTAATGAATCAGAAATGTTCAATACTCAAAATTCAGCATTAAGAATGTGCAATGACTTTAACACAGATCTTTCCAATTTATTCGTGCAAAGATGTGTAGCACACTTTTGCAACCACTGATTGAATATAGTTAATTTCAATTTGATGTTAAATTTGGGGTCAGTACATTTAATTTGATTTATTCTTCTTTGTTTTTAAAGGAAACTTCTTAATTTTTTCTTGTGAAAAATGTCATTTTATAAATCTAATTCCTCTTAATAAATACAAATAATAAAATATGGTGTATATAACAGTGATGAATATATTTATTTCTTTTGATAAAATATTTTTTAACTTGCCTATATTATCATTAACTTCCTTGATTTTTTTAAATATTATTATAGGAATACTAAAGAGTAAATCTGGACATGTTTTGAAACCATTGCTTGAAGATGCTGGCAGGGCTGTGAAAGAAGTTTTATTTTATGAAAATGTTTTTCTTAATAATCATCTGGATCTTGTTCTTGAAGAATTGAAAAGTTTTCTTCCAGTTTATTATGGAATCCAGAATGTAAACATTTCAGGAAAAAGTGATTATTTTTATACCTTTTATTAAATATATATATGTGTAATAACTATCAGTTTAAACTTTCTTTGAGGAATTTTCTTTTATTTTTGATGCTCTTGAATCCTCTAAGACAGTGTTCTTCAAACTGTGTTCCACGGAATCCTGGAGTTCCATGATGCATACCCAAGGGTTCACGAGTCATAGTAAAAAATCTGAAAGAAAGTTATAAATATGTATGCAAAATGGATTCACTTTCTCTATGAAGTTTTTATAACCTCATGTATGTAAAGCTCGTTTCAGTCATTAAAAAACTGAAAGTTTATTTATGCATAACAATTTTATATTTAGCAATACTTTTAAAACTATTATTATAATATAACAAAAGAATATTTGAAACATTTTTCTTTGTGAACTATTTATTAGATTGTGAATATTCTACTGCTTACTATCTCTGATTCCATGAAATAGTTTTATAATCTTTTGTAAAACTAAATGTGTTTTTAATGGAAAATCTACCTTTTCCATTTGAGAAAAAAAAAGACGCCTATAATGAAGGACAGAGAATAACTTGCTGACATATCAACATATTCAACTTTAAAATCTAAATTTAAGCAAGAGTGGCTCTTAAATTTTAGGTTGCAAATTTATGCAAAATATACAGGATTTCTCACACAGCTATAAACCTTTAAATGCCATTCAGGACAATATATTTTAAGTGAAAAATATTTCTCTCTCTCTCTCAACATAAGTGGTTCAAAAAACAAAATATAAAAACAAATTAAACACAGAATATGAAATGTGACTGCAGATAGTTTCAATAGACCTAGACTTCAACAGTTAGAGTTAAAAAAAAAAAAGACTAACACATATCCCAGTCACTTAATATAATGTAAGGGTAGATGGTAAATTGTATTTAAATCAGATTAAAATTTATAATAACAATTACCATACCTTTTTATAATTGCCTTTACATAAAATACATATAACATGTTGATTTACTTTAAATATTATTTTAACAAATATTCTTTTAAGTGTGTGTGAAAGGGGTTTCCACAGAAACACCTAATAGTCCTAAGGGTTCCATGAGTCGAAAAAGTTTGAAAACTACTGCTCCTAAGAAAACTCTTTTCTTTTGTCTACTTAATGGGAAATACTATATAAACACCAAATTTATCTCATCAAAAATTACCACAGTTCAGGGTGAGAAGATGTATTATTATATTTGCCATTAAATCTGACCAATCAGTGTATTAAACACCCGAATTCATATGATTAATGAAGATTCAAGGAGCTTCTGGTAGGAAAAGAATGTAAAAGCTGAATCTCTGGAAAGAGTAGATAGAATGCTTTTGTTGTATCTCTCTGTCTGTGTTGTTGCTTTTTGTCAAGTGTGTCTTTGTGTAATAAAATCGTAATATTAAAAAGGTATTTTCATTTGTTCCAGTCAGTTGTTCTTTGTTAAAAGTCGTTTGATAAGTTAAAATGCTAAAAATGTTCCTGCACCACATTTGATTCCAGTAAAAACACCATGCACACACATATACATTGAGTGACCAAATTGTTATGACCACCCCTTCAATTCAATACTGGGCTACCTTTTGCCTTTAATGCTGCGTGGATTCTTCTTGACAGGATTTCTATGAGTTATTGGTAGGTGATATCTGGAATTTGAGACCATATCTGATGAAAATTGCATTTCTCAATGCTATCAGATTGGATGGCACAGGATCCAGGTGCTAGATGCCCCAATTCTCAATTGGATTGAGATCTGGTGATTGTACAGGTAAATTGAGGAAGGTAAAGTTTCTGTGTCATGCTCTTTGAACCATCTGTGTGCAATGCAAATTTTTAACAAGGATCATTTTCCTACTGAAAGTATCTTTTATATTTTAAAGTATAGGATACTTTATTAATATAAAATGATGTACTTGATCTGTGATAATACTTAGATAACCTTAAAATTGCAGACTTTTTTCCTCATGAATCAAAGAGCTCATTCAATGCCAAGAAAATATCCCTCAAACCGTAACATTGCCCCCACCAACTTGAAGAGTTATGGCAATGCAAATGGGGATCGTACTTTCATTCTGGTTTCTCCATATACACACACTGCCATCCATATGGTATAATTGATGGCATGATTCATTTGGACAACGTGACCCTTTTTCTGTCATTTATGTTTCAGTCCTTTGCGAACTGGAGACGTTTTTGTTAAAGGCAAATAGTAGAGACTATCATAGCTAAATAGTCATAGCTATTTGTCGGCTATCATAGCCTATACGGTAATGTGCCACAAACAGTTCTTTCAGAGACATTCACATTTGTTCCTTGATTATGATTTCCCCTCAATTTGAAGCACGTTTGCTCTCTTCTCTTAGACTGGACAACTGTTGCAGTTCTCCTTTCCAAGCAAACTTTCAGTAGCCTATGATGACTATAAGCCTGGCATTGAGTCCCTGTTTTCTGCTAGGGAATCCACTCTCCATAAACATTAATAATTGCTGCTCTGGAATACTTCTCAAGTACATTTGTTTTGCTGATACTCATTCCATTGAGCACCTACAATCATCTCACTTTCAAACTTTTCTAAATCATGTTTTCCCCAATTTTTTTACACAGGCAATATAGTGCAATTGATGCTTCATTATTTCTGCATTCAATATGAGTAACTATTTTTTTTATTTCTAATGGGCTGTGGATTGGTGCATTACCATTGCAGACCTAATACCTCACCGGAAACTCTTCTTTTAATGAGGCCACATACAGGTGGATACCAATCATCACAAGTAATTTTGACAACCAATTTCCTCACTAGATGGAGGCTCCTGAGCTCTGATGATGCAAACCTGTACTAGGATTTAGTTTTTCCAAGAGCACCCAAACCAAACAAACACTCTAGGGATCTTTTACATGCCATATAATCATAGGACATGGCTTCTGTCGATTTTCTGCATCATGAAAATCCACCGACTTGGCTGGCATTTCTGAACCGCAAACTTAGGTTCAGAAGGCTAGCGACAAACCAACCACACCACACAGCTGGCAATTACGTGAAGTTATAGCTGATCTTCATAGAAGTGTCAAGAGGTCATAATAATTTGGCCTCTCAGTGTATATAGTCTCTAAAAAAAAGATTATGGAATATCTGCAGATTATTTGATTTTTTTCAATATGAGTATATTATTTCTATGAAGGGTAAATATAAATTTAAAAAATTCTTTTGATGGAGGTTCTCTGTAGTTAAATATTTCAATAAATGTTCTGTAGGAAATTTTCTATTGAAAAAAATTAAAGCTGTGATATTTAAGATATAGATAATTATATATGTGCTTTAAAAATCATTCTTGTATTCCATTAATGATAATATCAATAAATGACCAAATATTCTGAAACATTTCATTTTACATTATGTTGAACAAAAATGTAACTGCAAAATAAAATTTAAAATTCTTTTTGGAAAATTTTTTGAAGTAATGCATAATAATTTTGACATAATAATTGCATGCATAATGGTATTAATAATTGCTTGACATTATGTGTATAATTCTAATTTTTTCTTCATTATGTGTATTATTTTTGAATTGCAATAAATATTAAATATTTTGATGCTCAAATTTCAAAAATGCTTAATTCATGGCTTAAATCTAAAATATCACATCAATTTTAAATTTTATCTAATGTACCAAAATTTTTTTCTCTAATAATTTTTAAGTTTTTAGTAAAAAAATCACACATTTCTTTCAAATCTAAATAAACATTTATTAATTTGAAAATTTCTATTGTTTTTTTATTTATAGATATAAAATTTTTATGCCTAGAAGATGCTTCTGGACCTTTCCAAAACCCATCAATCCTTGATGTCAAAATTGGACCAATTACTTATGAAAAAGGAGCCCTTAAAAGTAAAATTGAAGAACAAAAATCAAAATTTGCTTATGGAGAAATTTGTGGAATCAGAATTGTGGGAATGAAGGTAAATACTTTAGTTCTTATAGCTTAGGGAATGAAAAGTTCTGTTTAATGTCAGATGGAAAAAAAGTGAGTCAATTTTATTCACTTTTTTCTCTGATAAAGAGGTTATTTAGTTTAATTTTATTTTAGTAATTGTTGGTGGATGCTTGTGTATTGATTTTGAGAGAAATATCTAGATTATATTCTATATTTCTAGGTTGAAAAAATTAGCAGAAATTTCTGCCATTGCATGGTTTGCTCGTTTTCTTGATATCTCTCAGATGATTTTCCCTAGGAGAATCACATTGAAAATTTCCAAGGAGAATCATGTTCAATATTATTTACATAATCTTCAATATAAAAATAATTACCATAAAATCCAGTGTATAATACAAACTTTTAATACAAAAATAATAACATTGAAATTTACAGGTGTACATGCTGGGTACAAAAATGATGGGTTAAAAAATAAAAAAAATATATGAGCATAAAAAAATATTAGGGCTTCTGCATAGATCGTAACATTGTTTATTTAAAAGAAATGGCATACCGAATGAAACTTAAGGATTGTAGTTTTAGAACCATATAATTTTATTAAAATCCTGGGATAATACCTTAAATAAATGACTTCAAAACACAATAGCATTATATACCTACATTTTAGGTTTTTTCGTAAAAATGGGAGGGTGAATTATACAGCGAATTTATGCAATAATTAAAAAATGCAGCTTGAAATTATAAGTGTGTGTTATATGCCACATGTGCCGCAGTGTGGTACGGTGCAGTTTTATCAGTGGCATATGAAGACTTACTGAAAATTTTTTAAAAGATAATAAATAACCATTTTTTTTACAATTTTATTCAAATGGGGTAATTTCAGACAAAAATCCTCAAAATTTGGATCAAAATATGTTTTTGAATAATTGTTTTCTGCTATGAACATAATAAAATATCACTCAAAACTAGCTGATGCGCACCTATATTAATGAAATTTTTTAGACATCTGTAAGAGCTAATCCTAATGTGGATTGACTATGTAAAAAAAGTGGTAATTCAAAAGCCACATTAAGTAAAAAATGAGCATTTAATAATTATTTTGAATTAAATTATTCAAGTTGCTCATTTTTATTTTATAACAAACCTAACTAACTGATTGAACTTATAAAAATTTTATTAAAATAAAAACTTAATTTTGTCTTTTTTATCATGTATTTTTAAATTTTGACCATAAAGACCTGCATTAAAAAAAAATGTGCTATTTGTGTAAAAATCCCATAATAAGCTTAGAAATAATATTTTTTCACTTTTCCACATTTGTTTGTTGGAAAAGTTGGCAGTGGCACATTTAATTATTTTTTATCTAATAGTGGCACTCTTCCCAAAATGGTTGGCTACCTCTGACTAACTCCTAATATCCTTTAATAAAATATTTTTTTGGTAATTTAAACACAAAAGAAGAAAAAGAAAGGGGAGGGGGAAGTAAAAATTAAAAGCTTACAAAAATTAAAGGAAAATAAAAGAAATACCTTAAATTTTAGTTCTTTGTTTTCTAAAAGTAAAATTTGTAATAATTTTGGTACAAATTTTTTATCAGTTCATTAATTTCTCTAAATCAGTGATAATTTCAAACAATCTTTCTCTTTATATTTATGGTTGTTTGCTTGAATTTATGAGTGTTGACAAAAAGATTTCTGATATTCTGTATATATTTGCAATACAAATGAATATAAGTTGTATAATACATAATACTGAATATAGTATATATCAAATGAATCATTTTAAAACTATTCATAATAATCATCTTTAAATGTTGAAGCTGGATTTATCTTCTGATGTTATTGTTGTTAATTAGCATGTTCTTATGTTTTGTATTCAATGTATTTTTGTATCTGGATACCTATCTTCAAGATAGAATTTTTTTTTGAATTACAAACATATTTGTTATTATTATTTTTAGTTATTCATACATATATATACAAATGATTATGTATATACCCTAGCATCAATATTTTTATATTGGATTTTTTTGTGAAATCTGTTTAATTAAGTTTTTTTTTGATTATAAAAAAATTAATTTTTGCTTGGTGTATCATCTAATCAAGAAAAATCAATGTTTTATTATGTAAATCTTTTTTTATCATCATTCACTTTGTACCTCAAAAGTTTTAATATTTTAATTTCTCAGAGAAAATATAGTTGCAACTATTTTGTATTTCTATAAGATTTTTTAGCTGAAATTATTGTGATTGGATGAAATTTCTTCCAGTCTAATACAGAAAGGAAATATTTACAATGAAAACATTTGTATTTGGTTTGAAATTAAAATGTTAGTAGGTTCTCTTCCAAGTCTAAACTAGGTTGTGACAACAAAGTTGAAAAGCTTGCCTGTTATTCTTTTATAAAAACAATTTTTTTCAAAGGTAGAAAAGGGGGGGGGGATTGCAACATTTTTTTTTAAAAAATTGCTCTTTGTTTACAGAATAAGAAAACTATAATATAAATGAAAATAAACAATAATAAAACAAATGAACATAAAATAAAAAATGAAAGAAATTAAAGTAAGTTATTAAGTATATTAAATGTATTATGTAATTACTACAATTAAGTATATTAAAATTAATGAATAATTAGTAGTAATGAAGTACATCCAAAGTTGATTATAAGTTAATTAAATATTTTGTAGGTGTTTGATGAAGAAAAACAATTGTATGTATCTCCTGAAAAGACATTCTTAAGACAATTATCTCCTGATACTATGGCATCTGGTAAAACTTTTGATATTACTTTTTTTTATAGTTAATATTTAAAAAGTCAAGCCATTTTAATTATATGCATAAACTCGTTACTTTCTATATTCTATATTTTTTTATAAGTGTAGTTGAAAACTGTATTGTGTGTGTTATATTTCTTAATTAAAATGTAATAACCATGTGGAATAATACTTTTACTCAAATAGTTTTTATAATTTTAAATGATCTGTAAAATAGGGGCCATGGGTAGCCTAGTGGTTAGAGCATCGGACTCCAGACCGGAGGGCCTGGGTTCGATGCCACCAAATACCACCGAGTACATACGGAGTACCTGCTCATTAAATCAGTGGGTCTGAAAGTCTTGTGGGCGGTCACAGCAAAAACCATGAGTGCAGAGAGCTGGAGAATATTTCCCTCCCCTCCGGTTCCATGGTTAAATTGTGGAGGTGGAGATAGGTGGTGTCGCCATCTATCGTTAAGCAGTCCAACCTGTCTCACAGGCTCTGGAAACTTTCATTCCTTCCCTTCAGGAAGGACACAACAACAACAACAACATCTGTAAAATAGCACACTTAAGGGCACATAGTATAATTTACACAAAATTTTTTAATTTATGATTTTCATAATTATTTTTGGTTGCCTTCTATATGTGTGTATGACGTAAAACAGATTTTTGCTCAAAATTTCATAAAAAGCTAACCATTTAATTTTTTAAGGGAAAAAGAAACTTATGAAGTGATTTTAAAATGCTATTAATCCTACAAAAGTTAGTGTACATATATGAAACTTGATGTACAAGTACATCAAACTATTTATAACAAAAGTTGTATTGGCTATTTGATAACATAATTGGTATTTGTACAATACTTCTTTTTATGAATGCTTATTGAAAATTCCTTAAAAAATGTGTAAATTCTAAATTCAATTATTTTTTAAAAAATAAGTATTACTTTGATTGAAAAAAGATATATCAAATTTTATTCCATGTACAATTAGCTACAAGTGAAAAAATTTCCAAGTATTAGGCACAATAGAAAAAAAGCCTTAGCATTTTGAATGAAGACAAACTAGTTATTTTATCTTTCAGAGATAAGTAAGTTTAAAGTTTTGATTTGCCATTGGGATGTGAATTAAAAAAAAAAAAAAAAAACTTAAATGTTATCATAACTCTACTTTTTTTTAAACTTGGAGCTTTTAAATTTTGTGAGTTTGTAGAAAAGTATATAAAAAATAATTTAGACTAAAAAAAATTACATTTGATTTTTTGACCGATTTTTGTCAATTGAATCATATTGTGTCCCCTTAAGCATTGCATCTTGTATTTTTTGGCTATCATAGTCAACTATTTTATTGAATTTTGTATATGCATATTACTTTGTTATCATATCAAGAAAAAATTATTGCTTTTTTTTAAAGAGAAGTAAATCCAACTACAAAATTTATAACGCTCAAAATATTGAAAATTATTTGTATGTAAATCAATTTAAGAATTTTACAAAATATTGATTGTACTTTTCTGTGCATAATATTGTTTTCAAAGTAATAATTACTTTCACATTAAAATTCACATAACGTTTACCTAAATGGATAAATATTTTATACTTTTCTAAAATACACTTGCTTAATCAGCAATTTTAATATGCATAACTAAGATTTAGAAGTATATTTTGAAAAGTCTGAAAAAAATGAAATGCATGCAGCAATATATAAAACATGTTATGGCTATTTTCACACAATGTTAAAAAACAGAACTAAATTCTCAATATATTTTTGAAAAGAATGGTCCAAAATATTCATTAGATTAATGTGAATGCAGCAGATTTTCCCACTTTTATAATTCTGGGCCAATAAAAAAAATGCAAAATTTCTCTTAAGTGTATAAAGTAAAAATCTATTCTGCATTAAAATATTGGAGATACAATATAGAATATGGTGTGTACAAGAAAAAAATATATTTCTTAGAATTGATATGAAGAGTATATTGAAAACAAAGCTGGCAGAGGGAAAAAAAGAAGCACAAACCAAATTTGCCTTAATTTTTATAATTGAGCAACAATAATGTTGTAATTTTAGTACTTAGATATAACCTTGAGAGGACAGCTGGTCCATAGTGCCACCAAAAAGAACAACCCCTTAAAGGAGAGTGCTGGTTGGAGTAGCCACCAACTCTTCTTTCCCCCCTTTAACAGTGTGCAAATCACCATGATGCCTATTAGAATTCAGGAACATCAATCACTTGACTGATCTCTTTTGTATTCACAAGGGAAGGGGGAGTTCCCTCTCTTTCCCACTTATCTTGAGTTCCCTCTTATGCCCTTTTCTCACTAGCAGATTTAATCTTTACACAGTTATTTTTGTGAGTGTTTTTTACTTGTCTTTACTTATTTATCTCTAAATTTTTTTTCTCATTTTAAATTAACCTGATTTTTTTTTTAAAAAAAGAAGAAAATGCGGAATTGGAAAAGAGGTCTGACCACAGAAGAAATCCAGAAACTTTTGATTGATTTAAAAGACGAAATTTTTGACAATTCAGACTCTGACTGTGAGTTAGAAAATGAAAAGAAGATTTAGATCAATCTATAAATTTTAACCTAGTAGCAAAAGATGAACTTATCTTGCAAGAACAAAATGAAATCTTCTGGGAAGATCCACAAATATTCCATAAAGAAAAAATTGTGCCATTTACTCGAAATAATATGATAAAGGGAGCAGCTGAATTGTGTGTCATCGAAAGGGATTTTTTTAATTGCATCTTTAAAACTCCATTGTGAAAAAAGTTACAGATGAAACAAACATATACGCCACTCGTATATTACAAGCTGCAACTCCATCAAGTTTGAGGAAACATAACCTGGGTTCAACTGAAACGAACAAAGTGGAGATGATGAAATTTCTAGCTTTAACCCTTTTAATGGGACATATAGAAAAGAACAGTGTACAAAATATTGGTCAACAGATCCAGTGCTGGAGACACCATTTTTCAGAACTATAGTGCCAAGGGATAGATTTTTAAATTTACTTTGGTATTTACATTTTGAAGATAATAATAATATTTCAGATAAAACTGCTTTGGATTATGACAGACTTCAGAAACTGAGATATGTGTTTGACTCATTTCATTCCAAAATATATATAATCCATCTCAAGAACTTGCAATAGACGAAGTAATTGTTTCTTTCAAAGGATGTGTGATATTTAAGCAATATATTCCTAAAAAGGGAAAAAGATTTGGAATCAAGTTATATAAAGTAGTTGATAAAAAAAGGTTGTACTTTCAACATGAAAGTATATTTGGGATGTGATAAAAAAAAAGAATTAAAAATGATGTAAAAATGACATCAACCTATGCATCAGTGCTGAAATTGGCCAAATGCATGAAAAACAAGGGACATAAGTTGCTTATGGACAAATTTTTCATCACCAACATTGTTTCAGCAATTGTTTGTAGAATATGATGTAAATTCATGTGGCACCATGGGACCCAATAGAAAAAATTATCCTAAAAAATTAGCTTTCCCAAAAATGAAAAAAAAAGGAGATTTATCAGTAAAATTTGGTAGCGGAATGACAGCCATGTGCTGGAAAGACCAAAGAGAGGTTTTTGTGCTAAGTAACATGCATGATCCAGACATGAGAACATCAACTGTGTGCAATGACAGATGCAAAAAATCCGGTTTCGTGACAAACTACAATACTAATATGGAATTCATAGATCTAAGTGACAGTTATACATTTGGATGCAAAATGTTGATATGGTCCAAAAAACCTTTCTTTCACTTATTAGACTTAACAGTATTGAATGCATTTACATTATATAAAATTAAAACAGGAAATAATATAATCCATAAAATATTCAGACTAAATTTAATCCAACAACTACTGCAGAACGAAAACATTGAAAAAAATTTTACCAGTCCAGAAGGAAATGCGAGAAACAGTAGGCTTGAAAACCAACATTGGCCTGAATATAAAAAAGTACAAAGACGTTGTGTCATGTGTAAATCCAAAGGTATGATGAGACACACATCTGTCTCTTGTAAATTGTGTAATGTAGGATTATGTGTAAATTGTTTCGAAGAATATCATACGAACTAATATATTGAATTGAAATAGGGTGTTAAATTTTAGTTGTTCATTTCTGGTTTATGTAATTTTTTTGTGTGTATTTTTTTCTGTATATATTTAATATGTATTTTATCCAAGAACAAAATTATAATTGTATAGTTTCAATATATTTAAAATTTTTAAGAATCAGTTGTAAATTTTGCATTTTTTCTTTTAAAAAATCATCATGAATAACAATATTCCTCGTTAAATTGATGCATTTTATAACAGAAACCAATTAGATCATTGGTTTTCAAATTTATACTAATTAAGGTCATAATAGTGCATTATACTTTCTAAGATATTCTTTTTTCTTCAATTAGATAATTTTTTATTACTTTAAGTAGCTCTGATAAGCATAAAACCTTTAACAAAATCTGTGAAATCATTTACATTAGTACTCCTTTTTCATATTAGTTTTAATGGTTTAGTATTAATTTCATTCCATTTTTTTATTAACAAATTCTGTAATTTTTCTATTTTTATTATATACAAATATTAAAACTAGAATAAGATTTATGTTAATGTTAAAACCAGGTATTAATGGATTAATATGTGGAACTTAAATAATATTTCTTTATTTGGAAATAAATCTTAAATTTCTAAAACATGCTCCTTTTTATTTTATTATTTTAAGTTATAATATATGTTAATGTTTTAAGAAGAAATACATATTACATAAATTGTTACTGAAAAAAGTGCTGTAAGTTTAATTAGTAATTTTTACCACATAAACCGTTTTATTATTTTTATTTTATTTTAGTTTCATATTATAGAGAATAATTGCATTTGTGTATAATGCAAAAGAAAAAAAAAATTCTTATGCATATAAAGCCATATATGTGCCAGATTTTAAATTACTTCATTTTTTCTATTTTATTGTTATACTTATAAAACAACATAAAAATATATTTGTAGAGAATTTAGAGCATTTTGCTTTAAATTTTTGCTGAAAATTTGTATATAATTGCACAATTTATTTGTTGAACAGAAACATATTTGAACTATTAACTTATGTTGTGCTTAATGAAAAGTAATTTTGTGACTTGACATGAGCCCCCTATATTCCATACATTGTTGTATTGTGCTACTTAAATTTAAGAAGAATGTGTTACAATTATTATTTTGAAATTTTTCTTATTATGTATTGAACAACTCCAATCTCTTTTTACAAAATTAAGCAGAAAAAATTAATTTCTTAATAAATAATTTATTTTCTTTATACATAATTCAAAAATAATAAATATATGTTTTGAAACGACATTCAACTAATTCCTGTTCGAAAATTATTTCCATCCTTTCTCTGAAGTATTAAATCATTGTCAATTATTTTATATTTAATACTCTTTATTGAAACAGCAGAAAATCTTTTTTTTAATCCAGTTCAAATAACAGAAAGCTCGAAAAGGGAAAATAAACTAAAAAATAATATTTGAATAAAATAAGACTTCGAAAATATAGTATACTATGACTACTTGAATAAGTACTAAATTTATTAGGACTAATTGAAATTCTCAAAAAGTTTTCAAAAGGTAATTTGTTATACAATATTTAATTCATATAATTTTTCTGAAAATAGATGAGTCTTGACAATAAATTTTAAAAATAATACAGGGTGTCCAGCCTTAATGTGACCCAATAACTAATTCCCGAACCATTCGGTTTAGATATGCACTTCCAATTTGAAAAATGTTTTAGAGCAGGTAAAGAATGTTTTTATGTGCTTTTCGAACCAAAAAATCCATTTAGAAAAAAAAATTACAAAAATTAATTCTTATACGGTTTTCAGGTCCTATCACTTATATTTAGGAAAAGATGCAGTACACAAAAACAAAGTAAACACAAAAAGTTTCATTTTATTTAGGATAAAAGCTGGCCGAGTTATGGAACTTTGAAAATCATACATTATATTCATTCTCTCTGCTATTTTCAAAAAGCTAGTAAGGGTAAAAGTAAAATTAGTTGGAACTCTGCTAGGAAACTTTCGCTCTTGCACGTCACTCTTATGTGAATTGTTTTTAAATTTAAAAGCATACATTAATAATACAATAATTGAGTACTTAAGAAATAAAATTTATTCTGTGTACGTGTAAAACATAGAAAAAATAAAATATTTTAGATGAAGAAAAATTTTCATAAGCAGTTCCAAAAAAATAGACTTATATGCTGCAGCTTCAGTCTGATTTGCTGATTATGACGAACGTTAAAAATCTGTTGTGTAGTCGCTAGCAATTGCATACAGTCGTATTCTAATATTACGAATTTTAGTACTGGAGAACGAGATGTATACAAATGAAGAATACTGCGAAATGGTACTGTTTTATGGGCAAAGAGAGAGGCGGCAAGACTTTATGCCATTAAATTTCCCACTTGAAGACATCCATCTTATTGCAAAATTGGCCGTGCTGTTCAGCTCTTGTATAAAACTGGGAGTTGCAATAGACATATTCCCTGTCTCGTGCCTTCACCATTATTTAAGTTAATTTGGTCATTCTGATAAAATAAAGCCCCTGATTCATGATTGGCGCATCATTCCACATTATGCTATAATTTGAACGGTAAATCCTGTATTATTTTGTTGCTATTTGTTAAAACAAGGTGTTTTAATCTTTTCGGTACAAATTTTATTTCTTTAATTTAATTTTTATTGTTTGCCATACAGCAATACAAATTGTCAATCTATGATGTTTACTACGATGTTTTAATTTTTCTATGATGTTTTTTTTTGTTGCTCTTTCTGTAGATAGTGAATTACTGTTCTTTAAACTCAATTTATCTACGACCTCTTTTTCTGAGCATCTCAGATGCTTCAAATTTATGTGGGCATAACTCGGCCAGTTTTTATCGTAATAAAATGAAACTTTTTGTGTTAACTTTGTTTTGTGTACTGCATCTTTTCCTAAATACAAATGATAGGACCTGAGGACCGTATAAAAATTTAATTTTTGTAAATGGGGTTTTTGGTTCGTAAAGCACGTAAAAACATTCTTTACCTGTTTTAAAACATTTTTCAAATTGGAAGTGCATATCTAAACCGAACGGTTCGGGAATTAGCTATTGGGTCACATTAAGGCTGGACACCCTGTATATTTTAGTTTTGTGATTACATTTATGAAATGCAAGAAATACATTTAAAGATTTTATTTATTATAACAATTGATATATAAAAGTTTAAACTTAGAAATTGAAGAATTTAAACTTTAAAAATGCAAAGAAACTGAATACTTAAATGATCATTTTTCACTTGTTTAAAATTTTATATCGAAACATAAAAAAGAAACTTTTTTATTTCGTGTATAAACAAAAAGATATTTGCGACAAAAAAATAATTAATTACAGAAATATTTGTTATAGATTTTCCAAAACTATCCATTTTAGTCTCTTGAATTTCTTTTATAAAATGCAAGAAACTAGCTTTGAGATTTTTTATTATGACAATCAATGTATAAAAGTTGTGTCTTTGAAACAAAAACTATCAATTCTGATATTTTTCCTTCCAAATTTGTAGAAAACAAATATTATGAGTTCTTCAGCGTAAGAAAAATGCCCCAATTTATACAAAAACCTTAGAAGCAAGAATGAAATTTTTGCTTTTGTTATATATTATACTTAAAAGTTCTACGGTGTTGGATTTCCTGATTTTTCGAAACTTAAAAGAAGTTTTTTTTAAAAAAAATCAAAGTGTAAGTTTCCTTTAAAATTATGAAAAATTTTGCAAAATGCTCTAAAATCTATCTGAAAAATAAATATAATCAGAATGTAGTCTAACAGATAGTTATACTGAAGTAAAAAAATGTGTTCATTCTCTCTTTTTTTCCCTGCTTATTTATTCCTGATTCACACTTTTTATGTATGATAGTACAAAGAAAGGATTGTTCGGATGTGCTCTAAGGCTATTGAATGTTTGAAACTCTGAATACAGAATCAGATGGCTTTTGTAAATGAGCATGAAAAGCAAGTTGTAAAAACTTTTATATTTTGACAAAGAATGCTTCTCCCTCTTGATTCCTTCAGGTTTTGTCATTATTGATTTCCATATGCTTTTTTGGTGTAATAAAACTTAGAAATGTATGTTTGCCTTCTTGTAAATCTTCAAGGTTGCTTTTAAGTAGCCGGAAACTATTCTTCTGTGGTTCTTCTTATTGCCATAATAGAGCTTTAGAAAATGCATTTCCTTTTCTGTTAAATTGTCAGACATAGGATAAATGGAAACTATGTGGATCAACTTAAAAGAAGGCCCTCTTCTACTTTGTGAACGTTATCAAGAGAATGAAAACAACCATTTGGAGAACTGAGATTGTGTTAGATTTTGAGAGATAAGGTAAAAAGGACCCAGTAACTTAGGGGATAGTCCAAACGAAGTGGGGTGGCGGAGGATCAAAAAGCAATATTTGATACTAAAGTCTTTCTTCTTTTTGAAGAAAGTCAAAGGAAGTAAAGAAAAATTGTTACAATCTGTAACCTGATTGAGGAGCCTGTGCGTTGAGAAGGAAAGATTTTTGTAATTATTTTGAATGTTGATCGAAAGAGTTAGCTTCGTAGGAATGTATTGGCTCTATCTTATGCACAAAATCACACACACAAAAATCAGAGCAGTAATCTTATAATTTAAGGATTATTAAGTTAGGAGAGTATCCAAAAGTTAAGGATGTAACTTTTTTGTATGTAAGGTGAAAAGAAATTAAGAAGCCCCAGTATGTTGTCATTACTTGCAAAAGAAACAATTAAGAATAATATATTTGTTTTATATAAACAAGTTTACCGAAATACATGAAGCTCCTCAGCAACTTAAAAATGTATGCAGTCATATTTTGTCTTTGATATCAGTTTACTTTTTGCGTTTTATCTATCAAGTATTCTAAAAATTCAAAGCATTTCCTCTTTTTTACTAATGAAAACATTTTATTATTGTTGGGAAAAAAATTTTAAATTTCTTATGTGTATTTGAAGAATTTATTATTAGGAACACATAGGTAAATTGATAAATTATTAATATTTAATTTACAAGTAGCATAAGAGTAATAAGACAGACCTCATAATTTAAACGACGATCAAGTAACAAGAATGATAGCCAAGCTAAAGCCCCCACTTCTAATTTCCACACCACAGCAACATAAGAGTTTGATTTAATGCGTATCACAGCTCTGCTACACAATGGAACCCCTAATCATCACCATTTTTCAATAAATACATGTGGATACAATGTGGCACTATTTACAAATACCTGCCTGCTATTCATCTCATTTATTTGCCACAGTAAATGCCTTATCATAATTTTCAGCATATATAGGAAAAATTAGATCAAAGGAAAATAGAATTTTAATTTTTGAAAAATGCTTGTAAATAAAATTTAGACTTATTCTTAGGACTCTTTAAGTATTATGAATTCTAATGTATCAAAACAGAATGGATTAAGAGTATCATGTATTTTGCAAATATGTTCTAAAAGAGAAAAACAATTATAAAATCAGTAACAGTGCAGTTTTCAAAAAAGCATAGTTGATTTTTGACAATATGTCTATTGGAATTCATATGTTGCAAATACGTACAAGAACTTTTAAAGACATATTTCGCGTAATTTTCTTCTTGATTGAAGCCTTACGCATGTGTCTCAAAGTAAATAATTTCATTAAAAAAAAGATAGAGCTTCAAAGTATTAAACTATTTTAGAATAATTCTTTAGCGATCTAAGAAAATCTAAATTTTACAGTATGACATAAAGCTCAGCATTTTACTTTACTTTTATATTATTGATTATAATTCATTAACGTTACATTACTTATTTATAATTTGATTTTTATACACCATAACTTATGTTTATGTAAGAAATTCTTGCATTTAATAGAATGAATTTATAACATTTTACATATTTTGATGGATTTAATGAAAATTAAAATATAAATAAGTTTTACTTTGATAAAATTAATTAAATTTTGTTTAGTTTATTGTACCTTTGATTAAAATGAAATAATCGTTTCTTTTTACACGCAATGCTTTATATTATCAGCACTGTTTTATATAATGATAAATTTTTTATGCTATTTCACTCATTGCTTTTAAAGATATTGAAGATGAAATGTAGGTGGAATGCAGCTTAAATTGTAAGGAAAAATGTCTCCTTTTTTTACACAAAAATAAATTTTTCTAGATTTCTTGAACTGAAAACAGTAACTATTACACCGTATTCCAAGAAAATGTTTCCCTAAGGGAAATCTTCATATTTAGGGACTTTCTAAGCTGTGGACATCCCCATTAAACAGCAGGAGACCCAACAACTATTTTGCTTCTATTGTCCGCCGCCGGTATAAGGTAGCATCAATCAGTGACACAAAAAAAGGGGAAGTCAGTGTGGTTAAAGTGCCTGTCCTGTGGAAAATTTTCAACACAAACCTGCTGTCTCTAAAAGGTTAAATGTTGCTTAATGCAATCATAGATAATGTTAAAAATTGGAAGCATAATTTATTGGCTTTTCATGAACTATACTTCTGATAATACAAATTGAAAAAAAGAACTAATTGTGATGTTTTCTCTATAATGTGTGACACCAAAATTCTGTTCCAATAAATCAATAAACATACTAAATTAGTATTATCAATAATGCCTTGAATTTTGATTTTAATGTGCATGCTTTTTTGAGAGACTTTTTATAATTTCCAGCATGTATAAGTATGTAGTTCTTGTAGCAATCACTCTTAAAAAACCTAATTTTTTAAAAAAATCTTATAATTTTCGAAAACATAATTTATTTATGAATTTAAATTTAATTTAATTTAAATGAATTATATATATATAAAACTATCTTGTTTAAAAATAGTACTTTATTCTTCATCAGATTAATCCTTTTTGTTTGTTTCAGCTTTAAACCTGTTTTTAACCAAAGATAAATTTGTAAATTGTCTGTTACTTTGTGGATTCATTCATAAGTTATTAAAACTGGATAGCTGGTTTTCAAGGCAGAGAAAATTCATATTTGTTGGAAGTTCTGTATTGTTTGTATATGAAGGAACTTCATCTTTTTGGAAAAGCTGGATTTGTGATAAAGGTTTATCTGACACACATTATTCAAATGGCATAAAAAAATTTGATATGAAACAAAACACTCCAAATGTACTTGAAAGTGTGGAAAATAAGAATACATGTGTTTTATGTGGACTAGATAAAAATGTATGTACAGAAGTGTTGACAAACTGCAATTTATTCCGTGTTAATATGATCGACTTTGCACATTGTTCTCCTTCTGAAGAGAAAGATACAAATTACATTATTGGCTTGAATAAACTTATTGATTATTTAAAAGGTTTGTTGAATGTACATAAAGAAAATTTATAAATTACTGAAGATTATTACTTTTTTATTGTAACATGCAGAAATGTTCATTGATTTGTGATCTCTAAAAGTGTGCTATTGTGTCATTTTTTAAAACCATTCTCTGTTAGATGAACCTTGTGGATATAAATACTTATATTTTAATTTGGTGCTAATTATTTGTGATCTTATTTGTAAATATTATTAAATATTGAATTTAATAACTGTTATTGTGGTACTTCTGTGGTTTTTTCCTTTCCATTTGACATAAATATTTTGGATTTATATTTTCATGAAAAATATATGAAATCACTTTAAATATTAAAATTTCCTAATAATTCATTATTATAGATAGCAGTAATAGTAGCACAGATATCATCACACAGTAGCCTATGTATTCTGATACTAAGATTTAAGATTATCATGATACTCTTTTAAATGAACTGAATTTTCAGGTTACAAAAAAGCATACTCATTTCTGTTATACAACAGTACTGCTTTTAAACTTTTTTTTGGTCAAAACTATGAAAGGCTTGTATCTGTCAGGTTTGTATAGCATGTTGAAAGTGCTTTTACACTACAAATGTCACCGCAATAAACAAACATCACTACCCTCTTTAGAGAAAAATGGAACAAACCTTTTGTTTTGCTCTGAAACCAAGACAATTATAAACCAGAGGCCAACATTAATTTTTTTTTAATCTGCCAATCTGAACTCTAAACGATGCAGCAATTCCTTAGAAAGATCCAAATTTGTTAACTCTGATTGGATAAAAAGTTTGTGTTCATTGATATTGCGATAATAATCATTTCTACATGAATAAATTTTCTTTTAAATCACTAAAAATTTCGAATATGTATGAAAAGCTTGGAACAGTATAACACATCTATGAGAGACATGATATGGCAAGATGGAATGTTAGAATAAATTATCTCCTTTTTGTTTTTTTTAAACAAACTTCTTGCATAATATGCACAAAATAGCAGCCATTAATAAATTAGACCATCTCCAAATCATGGGTTTATCAAAATTGAGACAATTGTCTTAATTCTTCTACATAAATGAAACATGCAGAACCAAAGGCTCGTCTTGATTCCCCAATTTCATACTGTAGCCAATGGTTCTATTTATTTTTGTAATAACTGCTAGATGGCACCACCAGACAGAGTACTTGCACAGTTTCCCTCTGGCAGGAAACTGGTAGTTGAGTCATTAAGGCTGCGGGTACACTGGTGTGACCATTGTGTGGGAATTTTTCCCCAATGCAGTTTCCGCCTTTATTATATATATATATCCTAGTACTGTGTAGAATGAACTGTATAAATGTGTCCATGTACAGTAAATAAATTGTATTTAACCCTGAGATGAATTAATATCTTTTACTATAGTGTGACAAAAGAATATTAAAACTTTTTTTTCTAACTACTTGATTGTCTGAATATCCTATTGTTTATAATTCTGGGTTCCACAAAATAACTTTATACTCGTTAGTACAATGCTTTGCAAATATAAATACTTTTCTAATAGAAAATGCCCCTTTTTTCATTTGTGGAAAAGAACATAACAAAGGAGAATGAACAACATATCAATACATTTGACACCATCAAACTCTAAATTCAAGCATTAACAATTCTTAAATTTTAGAGACAACCTTAAAGTAAAAGGTACTTTTACTCATAAACTGCTAAGTACTGAACTAAGAAAAGTATTAATGGGATGGGAATAATAAAAATAGCGAGGTAGAGGAAATTGATAAATAAATGGTATAAAAGTGAACCATTTATCACCAGCAGGCTAGTGTGATTTAGATTTTATTGTTGTGTTTAACATTTAGAGGAAAATCCTAAATAAATTTCTCTCTTGGATAGAATTATGCTTTGAGTCAATTATTTAAAATCTCTACATATGCTCAGTATCATTACATTTTTCTTAAAACGAAGCAACATTTGTAATAAAATACACCATTGACTTTTAAAATTATTTTTCTGATAATTAAAATTCCAAACTATACAAAATACACTATTTTCAAGACAATTTTTTCACTGTGGACTGTGAGTTTGTCTTTTGAATAATTTAATTAAAAAAATTGTGCAACAAGATGAAAAAGATTCATTTAATTTGTGATAAGCAGGATTCTCAACATTTGATTCCAAGTTTGGAATAATTCTGCAATTCTATTAATTTGATAATTTTTTAATTATAATGAACAATATGAATTATGGAAAATTTTATAAAAGTAGGGGGGAAAACAACTGCTGAATAATTTTATTTTTATTTAAGAACAATATCATTTTTCAGTTATACATGTCTAGGTTTTTAAATATGTAAATAAATAAGACATTTCAAATGCATAATAAATAATTCATATGCTTTTTCAAACAAAAGACTAATTATGTAGAACATTTAAAAGAAATGGTATAACTAAAGATTTTAACTTTTAAGAGAAAAAATTTAATTATCATTATGCACAAATGTTATGCATATTTAATTAAATAATTTACATAACCTAACAATATATACACTTTCTATACAACAATGCTCTGCACCAATTTAGTAATTTTTTTACGGCCTAGCTCTTGCAAATGTCACGTTAACCTTTTGCAGTTACATACTTCTTGTATCCTATAGCAAGGAATTAAGGTATGTAAACTTCCAGGTGTAGGAGTTCTTGGTGTTAATTCAAACAACCCTAATAATCTGGATTTGAGATCTACTTTTTTTACTTTCACTGTATCATCATCTGGTGTCATCTGCAAAATTATAAAGTGTTCATTGAATTTTCACTATAAACACTAAAATGCAATTTTTTCTAAACATCATGTTTAAAATATATCTAACAAAATAAGCTAATATAAAATTTAATCCTTCATTTCTTATCAGCCTTTATCATCATTATATTCATAGGTAGCTTTTTTCTACTTAATGTTTGCAAGTGAAATGTGCTAACAAGCTAGATTTATCTTAAAGAATTTCACCATACAGCCTTTCGCAAGCATTTAGAAGAATAAAGAAAACATTACAGATAATGGGCTCAATTCAAGAGATGCAAATTTTTTTTCTCCAAAGGGCAAGATTGAAATCAGTTTCATATTCGTGCACTCCAAGAACAGTTTCAAATTAAATATTTCATTGATGATAAGCTAGTATAAAATTATTTCAACTATTTTAAACCAATATATAAATATTCTCAAATAGGCACTTTTAAATCAAGTGTATATTTTTACTAATTAGTGTGGATATTATAAATAACTACCTTTTTTCTTGAGAACGTGTACAAAATTAACGATGGCAACCGTAAGCTGCATGAACTGACAAATGGGAAACATACAATTGCCTCTTTCATGTAACAATGTTGTCACATGAATCATTGCTACAACTATGGGATCAAGTCAATAAGAGTACAAGGGAAACTCATTTATACGTGATTACTACAGTATTAGTAATGGCTTCCAATGTAGAATTTGATGTATATCACATTCATATACAAATGGATATTTAAGAAATGAGCTAATTATTCAAATACAAATGCAGTGAAATTCGTTTAACGTGAAAACGCTTAAGACGAAATTTTGGTTAACACGCCAGTCTCAATAAACTTCTATGTATTCTCATGCATTTTTTTTCCTCTTAACAAAAAACAAAAATTGCTTGACGCCAAAAGATTTCCTTCTGGGAATGAATAAAATACCAAAAAACCAGCCATGCTGCAATATTTAAGAGGGGTATGAAATGAAAGGTGGTTTTCACATGTTTCGTAGAAAGGTTAACTTGGCTCTGAAATAGTCTGTGAAACAAGCCAATTTTGTCTATCTCAGATACTTTCACCCTCCATTCCTACAAATTCCACACAAAAAACAACCAAAATTAAGAACATCATGAAAAAAATAAATACACCTATTTAGATGCACATTCCTTTCGTGAAATGAATAACCAAATGGACAACATTCAACAATTTGAGGAGAAATTGATACTAGAAAAGACAATACAAAAGAAAATATCAGATTATTTTTCAAAAATTCATTAAATGGTTTGTTTTTTTTAAAAAAAACTTGAAAATTTGTATTAAATTTCATTATGTTATTGTAAATGTTTTTGTTTCATTGATTTTTATTAAATGTATGCATGCATACATATCTATGTAAATAAAATGTGCTCTGATAAACTTAATTTTCTTGAATAAACAATATCCTTTAACACAAGAAAATATTTCAGTTTCAGGTTAGATGATTTTCACTGTAGTTAAATCCACAGTGATAAAATGCCAAGTTTTTTTATGTAATTGTTTTGTAAAATCTCAAGATTTAAGAATGGTTAACAGAATTTTTTAGTTATTTAAATATTGAGAATAATTTTTAGATTTTTAAACAAATTCTTCATTACATTAATTTCATGATAGAAAATGTGTAAACAGTATTAATAAAAAATAGTTAGTTACCTTATCACAAACATGCTTATATATTAAGCCATCAGGACCAACACTGAAGACGGAGAATCCATCAAGCCAGCTATGATATTAAACAATAAGTAAAATTGGAACACAGAAATGAATAATTTCAATTTATATTTAAATAGTAAAAAATATAGATTCAATTGCAAAAATGAATGAAATCTGTGCCAACAATTATGTTCAATATTTCTTTTGTTTAAAATATTCTACCATCTTTTTTTATTAGCAGAATATATAAAATTTATTTAAGGGGACATGGTACAATTTAAGCACAAAATTTTTTAATTTAAGGATTTTCAAAAATTTTTTGGTTGCTTCTCATGTGTGTATACTATGTAAAACAGATTTTGTGCTCAAAATTTCATAAAAAGCTAGATTTAATTTTTTTTTTTTTTTTTTTTTTAGCTTTGTTGTTTTAAATTCTTATAATTGGAAGTTAATATGTAAATTAATCAAAAATTTAATGTTTAGATTTTATTACAATGAAAGTTGCTTTTAATGTAACATTAAAAATAAAATTTGAATATTATGATCATTATCCAGCAGTAATGTGAATGATGCTGATTTAAAGAAATCTGCATTGATCAATATGAGAATTAAATATGATAAAATAAATACAAAAAAATGTAGATTATTACAATGCTAAAAAAAAAAAAAAAATAAAAAAAAAAAATTTTTAGTAAGAATATGTAAATAAATGTGACTCTTTCTTGAACATTAATAAATGTTAATAAATCAACATAAAAATATAAGACTGCTTGAAACTATGTCCTAATATGTTTTTTGCAACAAGAATTAATACAAAACCGAGTCTTATTTTGGGGAAAACATGGAATATTTAAGGAATTGCTTTGTTGATGTAGAAAAGTCATGGCTGCATCCAAAATATACTATAGAAATACTTCAGTATAGTGATATTTCAGAGCTATGGTTATATGTATGTTCCATAAAGAAAAATACTGAGTTAACTCTCCAGAAAATGAAAAAAGGAACTAACTCAACTGAAGCAATTAGATGTGTTCAAAATGCAGCTCATTAGTTACATTAAGAAAGGAATATTTATATACTCTTTCATAAAAAAAAATATTTCAGGGGCAGAATTTTTTTGGAACTTGGCTCTGTCTGGTGAGAGTAAATTCTATCTATACAAGGAGTGATGTATAGCAAAAAGTGCTAAGAGTGGTTGGGTTAGAATAAGACCCTAAAAAAATATAGACTAAAGTTTGAGGGTGAATCCATCCTTGTTTAAAGCTCTACTGTAACAAGGGGAGTACTCATCTCTATTACAGATAGATTTGTAATCTTGACCTATTTAGGTACAATTTTCAAAAAGTTGCTGATTTAATGATTTGTGTGAAATTTCATTTTTCAGCAATACAATGACTCAAATCATATGATGAATATATTTGAATTATGTTCTTCGTACCAGGGAAAGTAAGAGCTATGCTTCACCGCAATCCCCAGACTTAAATGTCTAAGAAAATTTATAAGCTCATTTTAAAAAAATTGTTTAAAAACATGCCACAATAAAGGAAAATAACCTGAAAAAGGTTTTAGGAGAAGAATTCATCAAAATTTCAACTGAAGCAAAACAACAGGAGGAATCCATACCTTACAGATTCCTAGCTATTATCAAAAGATACATATACTATCCCAGAAAAAGATTATCCTAGCAAAGATATATATACTATCCTCAATAATCACTAAGTCAAAAAAAAAAAAATAGTTGTCTAATTTGTTAAAAGGAGTTTTCAAGGATCAATTCAATTATTTTATATTCATAATTTTAACTAGGATTCGCATTTATCCCAGAACCATAACTAAAAATGAAATATTTTGGAACATTTAATGAATTACAAAAGGTTTGTAATAAAAATAATATTTATGATAGAGATAAAGTACAACATATTCAGAAAGGAACAGAAAAAAGTCTACTTTTGCTTAAATATCACTTTATTGCAAAATTTAATAACCTACAATAGATCCTTAAAAGGAAAATTATAAAAATCATTTTAATAACAAAAACAATTTTATGTGCATTCATGTTTCAATATATAAAAAACAGATCCAATATATTGATAAATAAAATAGTCTGCAGACAATGAAATAGCCTACACACACACAAATCACAACCTCTTGTATGAGGCAAAAGTTTATAAGTTGTGGCTTTCCCCCCAAAAATTAAAGAAATTAATAAAATCATAAGTTGACACACATAAAAATATTGAATTTTATTCAAACAGAATTTATAACACATTTTGCTGGACTTGCATACTTTATTAAACAGCAATTAAAAAAAAGAACATTTTTTTTTTAAATAAAGATATCACAGCATATGAATATAAAGTTATTGAAGAATTACTTACTCAGTTTCATCAAGGATAAAACCCTGATAAGAGTTTTTCAGCTTCAAAAAGTTAAAAAATACTTTGCTTCGAGTTATTCCTCTCACTCTCCATCGTACCCTGATTGTTCCATCTTCAATATGATGTGTCATTTTTAAAATTTCTACTTTCACTTTGGAATATTGCAAGAAACCATAGACTTTTAATAAATACATGGCTTGGATATAAGCTGTCAAGCCTCTGAAATAATATATCTTTACATATAAAATATATGCAATACATATTATTAGATTAATGCATATATAATTAAATTTATTTAATTTTAATTCAAGGATTTTACTAAAACAAAGCCATTTCTCTTTTTTTACAAGGATGTTTTACTCTCACAGATACAACACGAAATTATACCAAATGTTCAGCCAGAAGTTCATCACATTAAAACAAGTCCCGTCAACTGAACCGAGCAGGTTATCTGTATGAACAATAATAACATTCTAAAATTTTTTTTCCAACTAAACCACATAACACAAGAGAGGAAGATTTAAACTTTAATGGATAGATGCAGTAGAGGAGTATTGTTTGGCCCTGAAAACTAAGAATTAGAGCAGTTTGGCTGCAAATAGAGATAGTTAGAAAAATATGGTTCAGAAGACCTTAGCCTAACCTGGACTGTCACACCATGGATGATAGAGATATTTTACTTTCATAAAGTTAAGAATAGTTGATTGTTACAATCACTGATAAGTTTACCACAGTACTTTTTTTTATAGATATAGTCTTAAGAATTACACCATATAATATAATGATTCTTAAGGATTTAATTGACTGACTACACACTCAGGGGTACTTAATAATGGACCATGCAATTTTGCACAATGAGCAATTTGTTTTTTGATCAATGTCACACTTTGAAACCACACAAAGACTGATGGTATCAAATACTGGATTTTTAATCATGGTTAAGTGATACGGATGGCACCTGAGCTGTGGAAACCTTCTCTCTGAGCTTTCACACTGTCAACATAAGGATATTGAGCATTGAAAGATTTTAACATGCTCTATATGGCAAGTTTTTTAATGCATTTTTATGACATGAATCATGACTCAATAGAAATAACACTGGCAACGAGTTTGCAAATATAACTACTTGGCTATTGCAGCTGCCAAGTAATGAGGTTAAAGATTTGTTAAGGAGCAGACATAATGAGTTTGTGCATTAATGTTTTCAAATATTTTATTGCCCAATTAGTTCATTCTTAAAATATCATTAGGTCATAACATTTTCATCCATTTTTTTCAGTTACCAGATGTATTCAAGTTTTTGGACTGCATTATAAATGCTGCTTAGGTCATAAAGAAATTAAGTATATATACATTAAAGTGTTTGCTGGAGTATTGAGCAAATGTGCTAATAATGGAAGCTGGAAGACACAGTCTTTTGAAATTACAGCAATATGGTACATAAAACTAGTATAAAATACAAAGATATGAGAACAAAAGACATCAATAAAATGATCAATAAATAATATATGGCTAAATGAGGGTAAAATTCATCAATTATTTATTGTAATTTTTGAGGACTTAGCTTGGTCTAAGCTTGAAGAATCCCTTTTTAAACATTGATCCAAAAAAAAAGCATATTCTAAAATTTCAATGAGAACTGAAGTTTCATTTAACTGGGTACCAAAAATTCTAAAAAATAAAAAAAAAAAAACTCAGGGGTTTCGTTTTAGGCTGAACACCTGATCAGGACATCTGCTCATGCACCTCAGCGCCCAATTGTCACGTATAATGAGATGGGTACAGTAGGCCTTGGTCCTCATGAGCTGTTGCACCACTGAGTTTAGTTTATTTGCTCAACAATAAAGCAGATTTTTTACTCAAAATCAAGGATAGACTTCTTACTAATTGCTCTAATTGTTAACAATATAAGTTAACAACTATCATTATTCTACAACATCGGAAATCAAAAAAGAAAAAACAAGAATCAGAAATAAATATTTTTAAAGTGTACAAATGTATATATAAAAAGCAGTATAATATAAATTTCAAGAACATTATATGAATAAATTCATATTTATATATAATTCAAATATTAGGAAAAAACTAGCAAGCTCTTAAAGCTTTATACACTTTAAATTCAATATTTATTCAGATATAAAATTTGATAGAAATATATAAAGCATATCAATGTTGTTTAACAATGTTGTGTGTGTCTGTGTGGATTATACAATATTATAAAAACTACTATGGTTACTATTTTATTACGGAATTAGCTAATCTAACAACATGAGCAGATCAGCAAAGATTTGTTTCCACTTGATGGTAACAAACAAGATTTGGGCAAAATTTTCAGGTAGCACAGAGTGTGTTATCCCTTTTAAGACAAAGGCACATCAAGTTATCAATAAATATTATGATTTTGGTTATGATTCTAATAAAAGTGTCTCAATTATATGTACAGGGTTAGTCCCTCCCCAGTTTCAAAGTGCTATAGTAAAAAAAACAAGAACAGCACAAGACAACATATAAAAGAATAAAGAAACAATTCAAGTCTTATTTACATACTTTACAGGTGTTCTATGCATGAAACCTTCATTATATGGTATATAGTGCAGGCCAAAATTGTGGACACTTCTGAAAATTGTTATGTTTTTCAAGTTTGTATGCTTAAAGAAAATGTTACGTTGCCCAAAATCATTTTAAAGAGAATTTAATACTGAATTCAGTTCTTACATAATACTGCAACATTCCCCAATGTTCAAGATAACTCGTAAAGTTTGCAACTCCAATTTTGCATGCTCTGAATTGGCACACACAATCATGTGCATAATTTCATATAATAGTGCCAACAGGTTGCGATAATATGCAAGTACCCTGAATTCAATACAAAAACAAAATTCAAATATTTGCTGACTATGACAATGATGTATGCCATATAACACAGGCTTTACACATACAATTACAGTAAAGTATGTAAAAAAAGCTTGCAATATTCATCTTAGCTTCTTTACCATAGTGCTTTGAAACCAGGGAGGAAATTATGAATAACCCTGTATTTAAATTAACTAACCTATGTCATAACTTTCTGGATCCATTTATGTATATAATAATTTATACATAAAAACAAAAATTTTCAAAAGTTAAACTGTGCATAACAAATAAACAAATTTTAAAAAATAATCCAGATACATAAATGACTCACTTTATCACAACTCCTTTGATATTATTATAGAAGATGATATTTTTATGATAAATGCTGTAGTCTTGAGGCTTCTCAAAGAAATTAAGTAGCTGTAAAAGGAAAAAATACAATAATATCAACGTGAAAATAAATTTAGATCAAAAATAAAACAAAGGTTCTTTTGGAACAGAAAAAAAAGCTGGAAAGGTTCTTTTCTGAGAAAAGAACTTTTCCAGCTTTTCTTCAAGAAATCGTTTTAACAAAAATTTCCCTTCTTGGAGAAATATTCTCTTTTAAAATACTCACTTGCTTTAACAAAAGTAGTAGTTAATCATTTGGAAGAATACTAAATGCTAATGAAATATCCAGATGCTATCTTCTAGTGTCTAGTATTTAACACTACTTTTCCCAAGCCAAAATAAATCACAATACACGAAAAGAAAATTACAAAGAAAACTATTTACAAAATAAATACTTACAATATACATAAATCAAATTAAGGATTTTATAACTTAAGACACATGGACTTTATAAATATACACTGTCTGACAAAAGAAATGCAACGTCATGAAGGAATGGGTAAAATGAGATGAAAATTGATACTCAGACAAAAAATGCATTGATAAATAAGTGATTTTGTTTATGAGGATATAATTTTAAAATAAATACAGGAGTATTAGCAAGAAGTATAGGGCAACCAGCACTGATGTGAGCAGCAATTCTATGAGGCACAGATTTAATTAGCATGATGATATTGTATGGAGGGACAGATTCCCATCTCTCAATTATCTTCTTTAATTTATCCTCCCATTGAGGTGGTGGGAAATCATGAAAACAACATCAATCATGTCCCAGAGAGAGATCAAACAACACTGCAGGCCAAGAAAGTAACTAGAAATATTGCAATGCTTGTCTACTAATTAATGCTGAATATGGTTGAATGCTGTCCTGCTGGAAAATCAATGTGCCTAAAGCATATCAGAGGTGACCTGCAATCATGCCTGAAGGCATCCCAAACCACTATACCACATTGAAGAGTAGAAGTGCATTTAACAGCAGTGGTTGGATAGGCTCTATTTTCCTGAATGTTCCAGACTCTCATTCAGTGACTATCACTAGAAAAACAGAGCTCAGACTTGTCAATGAATATGACATTGTGTCATTCAGTTGTCCTAAAGGCTTGATACTGACACCATTGCAATATTTTACATAGCTGGGTCGAAACCAGGAACACTCTTTGAAAAAGGCAGCTTGAGTGCAAGTTACTTCAGTCGGTCACCATGTAATTGTTATCTCAGATGTTGGAGATTTACAATTGTTCTACTGACCTTCCAAAAAATGTAGCGGATACCTGATTATGGAGCCACTGCTGTATCCATTAGAAAAATCAATCTGGGTGTTCCATTGTACATCTGGCAATGAGTTGATCTTTTGTACTGATTTACATTTTGTTCTATGATACATTAGGTCTACAAGTTAATGCATCAATGTGCATTTCAGCACATCTATGTGTACCAACCAGCAGTGTGTAAACCTAGTTTGATCTTCATAAAATTGTTCTATTACAATTTCCCAGACTGCATTCAATATCACCATCCATGCAATATGTTTCCTGAAATGTAGAACTCTTCAAAATTTTGATTACCAACAAAGAAATTAATTGTAGTTAATCAAATTTTCGGAAAAATTAGGAATCATTCATTTTTTGTTTTCTTTCCTTTGATCCCATGTTACAATCAAGCAACCAATTTGTGTTTCAGACAATTTACTTAACATTTTTAAGTAGTACATTCTCCAAAAATTGTATATTTATACAGGAAATAATGAAGAAAATGAAGACTTAATGCCAGACAGTGTATATATGCTAAACAATGTGTGCATGAAATTCTTAATGTATAATTCCAAATAACATTATACTTATATCATAAAAACAAATTGTGCTTAATATATTACAATAATGTAAAGATTATTGTTGTCTTGAATACAAAAATTAACAACTGTATTTATTTGAATCTAAGCCACACTTTTCCCCCAATGCTAATGCTACTAAAATCAGGTGCAGCTTTGAATCAAAGGCAGAAAAGTGGTTGGATTGTCAAATCGGCCACTTATCCAGCCAGGGACTTCTCGCCAAACTGATAAGTGTGCCAAGTCTGGTAAGCATTTTGATTTTTATATCAGTGAGAGAGAAGTCGGATCCATTGTGGTAGGGTTGCTACTCCAAAACACAACATGCAAAAATGTGCCAAATTAGTGATTTTTCAAATTTTGGCGGACCAGTGGCCAATTTGACAATTTCACCAGAAAAGTTTGTTTGATGGGGGAAACTGAACATGATAATGATAATAAGAGCAATTAAAGGTTCGTGTATGTATTTAAAATCTTTTACTGGTAAAATTATTAACTATTCCCTTCTTATTTGTTTTCCTTTCAAAATTTTCAATTTTATGATATCTTATCTGATATCAATAAAAAAGTCATTAGTAGTGTAATATTTATATTACACTATTTTTTATTCTTTCACAAAAACATGTTGAGAATTTGGGATGTGGCTTAAGATTTGAATAAATATGGCACACATATTATATCTATATCATTTGTGTATTTTTATGACAGATAAAAATAACTAAAATTGCAGCAATTTATTATGAGCCTTCATAAGATATGGAAATGCAAAATTCAATAAACCGTTCAGGAAAAAAAAGAATGAGTACATATTTTCAAAAACAATTAATTTTACTGACATCTTTGAATTGTTCTATATATACACATAGCCCAGAATCAATTTAGATCTCTAGTCAGGAGCCCTCGTTTTAATAGATAAGAATTATATTTAACTAAGCACACTTATTGCAATAAAAAATGAATACTTTTTAAATCTATTTTCAGAATGCTATATTTTTAATATCCAAATATATGTAGTTGTTATTAAAAATAAAGTAAGAACAAAATTTAAGAATCCTTTTTTCAAAATACATTATACTTACACTATGAGTGAGTCTATCTATTACCAAAAGAAGTTGTTCCTCTGTTACTTTACCCGTATCATTCTTTTTTACTGTTTCTGACCCAGTTTCTGCTAGAACTTTGTGATCCTTTTCTGAAATGTCTTTAATTTTCAAGTAACTTATGGGATTACAATAAATATCTTCAAAAGAGTAATAATAAATACTGGAGGAAGGCGAACAATTTTGAGAATGTTCTGCTAAATTCACATAGTAAAAGAAGGATGAGCGAGCAAGCACACTTTTAAATTCATTAGTTCTCATTAATTCTTCAATTTTATGAATTTCATATGGAATACATCTTTGTTTTAAATAGTGATGATCAACATTTGGATTAATGTTGTGTTTTTCAAATGAAATAGGAAAGAATACAGTTTCATGATTAGATCCTTTTTCTTGTACATTTTGAACTTCATGCCTTACAGGTTCTTGCAGTCTTGAATCTGTACAGATGACTCTAGCCAATGAGCAGCATGCAGGTTTTATTGTCTACAGTTAAAAAGAAAAATAATTACACTTTTGTTGTAAGACATAAGTGACATTTTCCATAATTAATTCATTTACATATATAATAAGCATGTTAATATAAGTACAGGTCTACCTCACTTAGTGCAATGTTGACTCTGCCATAGTCAGGTTTGCTATTTGAGTAACACATTTCAATAAGTACTTAGCCATTTTTACCAGAAGTATGATTATTAAAATTCAGGCACACATTCCTTACTAGAAAATCTCACATTAGTTTTATTTGAAAGATATTCGCACGAAAAATTTGTACAGTATTACACTATAAGCCCAGAAGAAAATTCGGTACTTTCATACTATCCCAACATACTCCTGATTTTGCATGTGTCGTACGATCTGAATTGGCAACCATGTGCTTCGTTTCATATAGTCTCGCTAATACGGGTACGTTTATACGTTAAATATCGAATATTCTAATACTACCTTACACTACCGTAAGTTTTAGGTTTTGTCATAAAAACTACGCCAGTTTACTGTTAACAACAGTTTTTTTTTTGCATTATTTTAAAAACTTAATGGAATTTGTACTGCTATTTTTCTTACAATGATGATATCCACATGTGTTAAAACAAAACATATATAGCTATCTTCTCTTGTGATAAAGAGTAAATATTCTTTATGCAATCAATAAATTTATTAAAGCTTTTGAAAGGTCCAAAATTTTTTAAACTTTTAAAAAACTGCTTCTCAAATCTAAAATTGCTACGAATATAATCATATTGACAAAAATATCAGCAATTTAAAACGTAAAAAACAAGTCGTTAAAAGTTTATAATGATATTTTACTCGTTAAATGTTTTTTATCACTATTGGATAAATCTTAATCAAACCTATTGAAGGAATTTTTGCGTAACCTTCATAAGAAAAAAAAATACTAACTTCTTTTTTCAGATGAAAATTCAAATGATTTCCTTGATTCCATTTCACACGCTGAATTTGATTCAACGAACGAAAGGTGTTCGAGAAATTGCTAACAGAATGCATCTTTAATACATGTGTTCACAAGAAGTTGTATTGCAAAATTATACATATAAACAAAACAAATTGCTGGACACCAATGAAACCCGCAAGTACGGCTACAGTTAAATGTAAGAATATTAAGAAATAGTTTTTTATTTATTTTTGTTTCTGTTAAAATTTATTATATTTATTTCTGTTGCCGCCCATCCGGTATAGGCATGGATGTTTGTGTTGTAATCCTTTCTTCTGTCTGTGTTGTTTACCCCCGTGTTATACGTTCGGTGGTGCACGGGGTTTATAAATGTTAAAAAAAAAAAAAATAAATAAAAATTTATTTCTGTAACATTCAATTTACATTTATGATTTAATGACCCACATCAACGTTCAAAAAGTTCCTACAAATATTCTAAGACATTCAATAAGAGATTTAGGGGAGAGAAGGAAATTTGGCCCACACATGTTTAGAGTGTAAGTATGAGAGAATTACTACATAAACTGTTAAGTTTTTATGTAGGTGCCACCGTATCAGCCATATAAATGATTGGGGCTCCTCAAGCTACAGAAACACCTACACGTGTAAGGAAAAAATTGTAAATTATTAAGAGATGCCAAAAAAAAGGGTATCCAAGGACTTTTCAAACAAGGCACACTCAGGGCGAGCGCTGTTAAATATAAATTTTTATAACAATATCTTCGAGTGTTATCTTCCTTAATTGCAAGAACCATGTGCAGCATATATTATTATTCTTATTGAATTGTTAAATCTTTTTATTTTAGTTCTAGTCTAAGATTTCCTAATCCTGTGACCGTGGTTGAATGTGGATAAAGCCGATAGCAGGAACCACTTGATCGATAGTGTAAGGCCAGGTTTTTCGGAGGCACCCAAATTTTTAATTTATAAAGTAATGGGTTACTGTTGAATTTTTTGCTTCTTTTTGCTTTTCACCATTGGCCATATTGCACCTACAAAAATAATTCTCACTATAGCGTTCATGCTGTCAGGTTTGGGTTTGAAATTCAAGAGGCTAGATTTGTCAGTGCGGTATTTCATTATTTTGCATTACAATATTTAGTTATTAATTTTTATAATTCTTAGATTTTATAATTTTTTTTAGATTTCCAGCATTTTAACATATTTGTGGATTTCCTACATTTCTGCCGAACGATAAACTTGGTTATATATACTGCATTATTTCATGATTTTGAATTATAACAATGAGTTGTTTTTATCATGCTATTTTTATAATGTATATTTATTTTATACTTTGATTTGGTGTATGTTTTTCACCATCTAACTTTTTTCAATGCTCCTAACAAACCTTTTTTTTCGGGGGGGGGGATAATTCGTAGTGACATTAACTTCAAGGTCACATCCTTAGAGGAGTCATAGCCTATGGTCAAATTCTGAAAATACACTGGTGTGCAAAACTTAAACAACATAAGGTTTTTTTTGCGAAAACTCTTCGAGAAAACACTTTAGAGACATGAAATTCAGCAATGAGAGATGATGACAAAATCATATTTGAGCTAAAACGAATACAATGCATATAGTATAGAATCAAACAAAAAAAAGCTTCATTGAAATAGTATCATTAAATATATTTGTCTGTCCAAGAGGAAGAGCAACAAGCAGACGTTTCTTAGTATGGCAAATGCCCTCCCATTACTGCATTGGTTGCTTCGCCTCTTCTCTTCAGACTCAGCAGCAGATTTCCCAACAGTTCTTGAAGGCTTATTCCTCAATCAGTGTCTATTTCTGTTGTTGGGTGTTCTCCGGAGGATGTAATCGTGCTGCAAGACATCACCCCAAAGCATCCCACACATGTTCTCAGTGATATAAATCAGGGGAGAACGATGACCATCCCATTCGATTGACATCTTTGCTTTCCAGTTGCTGATGAGCATCAGCAATCCTGTATGGCCGAGAACTGTCATCCATAGAAACGAAGTGTGGTCCAATAGCACTTCGGAACAGATGTACATGGGAAAGGATCACCTCCTTACAATAGCCATCTCCTGTTACAGAAACGTTAACAAAAACTTGGAGCTCAGTCAGTGGCGTAGCTAGGAATCCAAAGGCCCTGGTGCAAAAAAAAAATGAATGCACTATTTTGGTTGGATTTTATTAAGTACAAATATATGAATACTTTAAATATACAAAGCTACAAATTTTATTTACCATCTTCTCTTTCTTGATGTTGTTTTCGCCTAAACGCACGACTAGGTTTCTTTTCCCATACAAATAAAAATTCTAAATATGAGAGAACAACGATGTGTAGGATAGAATGAATACTGGAGATAAAGTGGAGGAATGGGATAAGTCATCAATGCAAATGGCCAGAATGAACGGAAGGTGTGGAAATTTAATTTTCCCCATCCAACAAATGTTTTGCCTTCGATTCTAAAAGTTTCGAGTAAACACGGTATTTTTAAGCAAGGTTTTTCTTGTATCAAGATCAACAAGGGGTCTAATGGATGTTAATTTTGTCTCGAGGGGTGAAAATATAAACAATTTTCCAACTGGTATACTTCTCTTAAATTTAAATTAAATAATTCGAATCTTTTACACATTATTTACAAAGGATTATGGTTTCAAAAAAGTAAAGAAATGTTTGAAATATAATCATAATTTTAAAAGTTATTAGCATATGCATAAAGAAATAATTTTGTAATAAATATTAAGTAATCTTTGCGTTGCGCACGCTATTTTCTAAAATAGTAGCCTTTGATGTATAAAATTTATAGAATTATAAAACGTATCATACTCTTTAAACCCTACTAATTTAAGAATAATATACCCCTTTTGTATTTCAAAATACTTAAAAAATATTAAAGTTTTAAAAAAATTAAAAATTTAATTTTTTTACTTTAAAAAAAGAATTTATTATTCTATTTATTTAAAAATATATATACTACAGTGTAATAAGGATACATTTAACTTTATAAATCAACTTATTGTTAGTACTTAAAGCTACTGTTTTAGAAAATGGCACGCTCAACGTAAGACTTAAATAATATTTTTTATAGAAATATTTCTTATTTTCATATGCTTATAATTTTTAAAATTATGATTATATTTTAAACATTTTACACTTTTCTGAAGCCCCATTCCCTTATAAATAATGCGTAAAAGATTCGAATTATTTAATTTTAACTTCAAAGAGTTATATCTATTTGAATATTGTTTATATTTTCAGCCCTCTAGAGAAAGTTAACACCCCTGAGACCCCTTATAGGGGCAAGTTGGCTGACATGAACTTGCAGGTTGTGTTGGGAATTTCAAAAGCCATCTCCCTCCTGATTTACAAAAAAATATATTTAGAAAAACTTGAAAAGATATACATTCGTTTCATTTCACTAATTGTAAAATTTAATGTACTTGCAGCCTTATTAGCTGCAAGCCCATGAAATTAAGTTAATTGAATAAAACTGCCAATAATTTGTTTGATATATTTATTGATTTTTATGTCTTACAATTTATGCCGTTTCTGAGACGCAATCATTTTTAAATAGTTGTGGCCTACCGATATCCACCGGTTACTCAATGGGGCCCTCGATCCAAAAGAGTTGTCCACTTCCGGAATAGACTATTTACCTTTCCTTCTGTGTAAGGTTTGCAACTCCGTGTTTTATTTTCAATCCCGGGATTGGTCCCTGGATTAGGATTAATATTAGCATAGTTGAAATTACATAATATAACGGGAAACATAATTAATAACATAATACTAATAACTACACTTAAGTATACTTATTAAGACTAACTATACTAAGTTAATAAGCTAACTAAAAATAACTAAGAAATTTAAATAAATACACAAACTGTGACGGATCTATCCGCGACTATATTAATACCTTGGGGATTCTTCTGGGGAAAAATATTTTTATTCAACCAACTTTCGCCGACGAAGAAAGCGTGATTATGTAAATGAAGTATATTATATAAATTCTGTTTCGTGAGTTTGTGTGTTGGCAAGTTGGAGTTGGCAAGTAAGAGTTAGTAAAGAGTTGCGAGTTAGTTTGTTAGCTGAAGATTGAAGGATAGTGGAATTATTAGAAGGTCTTGGAGTTGTCCAGGTAAACGGATTACGGAGAGTGGGTCCGACTACATTAATCAAATTCCGATAAAGATCTTCTCCAAGATTCAAGTGTAGGATCCTCTGCATAAAAAGTACAGGTATCGTGAGCTTGTTTAATTAGGAATTAGCTTATTAGTGTGCGACGTAGTTTATATTGAGCGTATTTAAGCTATCGTAGATTCAGTTGATGGTCCGTAGTACTATCCCCGTGTTAGTGAATCTTACCTCCGCGTTCTACTATTTGATCACCTATCTTAATTAGATTGTTATTGTGTCTGATTTATATTTTGGTAACAATAAATTAATTAGATTGAAATCATGTCTATTGATCCATTCAGTTTCTCCCACACACCTAGCCGGGTTTGCGGGTACACAAGGGGTTTCAGAGGCAAGCAGGAACCGACAGGTATTACAAAACAAATACGGCAAGTAACAACAATAAGAGGCTATACACACTTAACACAAATAAACTAGAATAAATAAAAAAATGTTGTACAAAAAAATTAATAACATTCTTTCCTACATAATCCAAAAATATTGCTATATAAAGAAAAGATACGGTGAAAAGGTTAGAATATAAGATAACAACAACATAATATAAGAACTTGCCATGGTAACGCATTGCACGCACAAATGTTTGACAGTACATCACGTGATTCCGTGTTGGAGCCGCTTGTTTGGGAATTTAGTCCATTGTAAACTGAGTATTAAAGGCGAAAAATTAAAATGAATCTAGTAGTCTTGTACTAGAGTTTAAAATTGTTGCGTTGGATTATTTTTACAATATATTTATCAATATAAATTTTGCCATAACAATTAATAAATCACAGCACTTGTCATAACTATTAACAAATCACAGAGGCAGTTTTAAAAAAGTCGGTTTTTGTGTAACATCGAAGGAAACAATATTTACTCATGGACAACTGCATGTGGCTCTATCAAGGTGCAGAAGCAAAGACGGAAAAGAAATTAGTGCGGTTTAGAGAAAAAGGTGACAAGGAACATTGTTTTTGAAGGGGCACTAAATTGAACTTGAAATTTAATTTTTCCCTGCTTACAATATATTTAAAAAAAAATAAAACTATTGTAATACATGTAAATTAACAGTTTTACAATTTGAGCAATGAGTATGAACAATTGTATAATTTGTACAATTGTGGTTGGTCTACCGTTAGGCGGACAGAGGATCACCCTCAGTAAATAAATAAAAATTATTGTTTAGTTCTTAGTCTGTTTTGTGCAAAAGTCTAGTTCTCTTTTTAGTCTATAACTATTTAAGTCAATCACAATAGGGCAACACTTTATACAGGCAGTCCCGAAACTGGACGTCAAGCGGCAGATGATGAAAAGAGGGAGGGGGGGACGTCATATAAGTTCTGGAGCAAATCAAAAAATGAATGAAACTACTTTAATATTAACTAAACCAGTAAGCTGTTTTGACCGAATTGTGATTATGATTAAAAGCACGGTAAGATAAACTTTAGCGAAGATATCATTTGGGGGGGGGACGTCATATAAGTTCTGGAGCAAATCAAAAAATGAATGAAACTACTTTAATATTAACTAAACCAGTAAGCTGTTTTGACCGAATTGTGATTATGATTAAAAGCACGGTAAGATAAACTTTAGCGAAGATATCATTTGTAAAATTGAGAAATTTTTTATCACAAATGAAGATGTGATAAGATGTGAAAGAGATGGTCAATTTTTCAAATTTTCAAAAATATGCTAATGATACAGGTTTTTAAAAACCTTTTTCTAGAACTGATATGACTCCCCCTTTTATCCCGTTCATGCTTGTTATTGAATTTTCGAATAACCACACACATACTTTTTTAATTTACTCAACTTAGCACACTCAACAATAAGAAAAGGAAAAGAAAATAGGCAGCGAGTGTTGACAGTTTCAAGAATGGAGTTTGAAATACTTTTTCATCAAATTCAGTGAAAGGGCACTGTGTGTGATTTTGATCGAAACCGCGGTTGTGATGAAAGAATACAGCTTGTGACGTTATCATCGAAGTAAACGTCAGAAGAAATTGGCACAAACGGAGGGTTAAATTCATGCCGAAAATTTTTCTATGTTACAAAATAAACTCACAACTCAGAGGAAATTGCTCAGAAAATGTTAAAATGAAAAGGAACCCTTAACTAAGACCAGTTATAAAAGTTACCTATATTCTAGCTTAAAATTGCAAACCATTTGTTGATGATGAAGTACTGAAGGAATGTTTGTTGAACGTGGCTGAGGAACTTAGCTCAGAAAAGTCGAAACAATTTGGAAATGTATAGCTTTGGGTACAAATACCATTGCGCTCCGTGTTGCAGACATGGGTGAAAACATTGTGACTTAAATAGCGAAAAATGTAAAGAAGTTTTACCTTTTTAAATTTAAAATGGATGAATCGCTGGATCGCTGTTCCACCTCTTGGCTGCTTGTGTTCATTGAAGGTGTTGATGATGACACAAACATAACGCAAGAGCTGGCTTCTCTAATAGCATGCATGACTCTGTTACCAAATAGGATATATTTCATACATTAAAAAAACATTTGCTGACCAAAACTTGGACTAGACTAATCTCAGTTATCTGACTGCTGATGGAGGAAAGAACCTGAGTGAAATAAAGTAAGGGTTGGTTGGACAAGCGAAAAAGATGTCTACTGAAGAAACACATTCCACAACCAACATTCCTGCATTGTGTTTCTCACCTTTAAACTTTATGTACTAAATATGGGGACATTAGCAGTGTACTGAATCTTGCGGTAAAGAGAGTGGATATAATTAGGTCACATAGATTCAACATTAGACAGTACAAAGACATGTTGAAAGATACAGACAGAATAGCAAGATTTACCATATTAAGCAGCAATAAGATGACTAAGTCATGAGAAAATTCTGAGCAGAGTATTTGAAAAAAGAATGGAAACAGGGGACTTCTGGAAAAGTAAAGATACACGCAACAGGAATTACTGTCTGACGAAGAATGGGTATGGAAATTGACCAAACTGAAAATTGCTGCAAACATAATAACAAATCATTAAAATTTTCCTAACTTACAACTACAAAAAGAGAAAAATCTCGAATATCTTATCTGTAATTCTACCTAAAAACCTCCAGATAGAAAATTATCTTGTTTTTGGAACTACAGGCTAACAACTAGATGTATTTTCAGCAGGGCAAGACCTTCATGGCTATAGAAGCAGCTGAATTCTCACATCATTTGTGATTGAGATCATCAAAGACATCCAGCTGCAGTTTCAAGAGCTTTTTTATTTCAATTCAAAGACAGAAGAAGTGAGTCTATTTTAAAACCCACTTGTGTCAGTTATGGGTAGTTGCTCTTATGAACAGCAACTGGAGATCCTTAAGTTGCAAGCAACTGAACTCTTTAGGAACAAATTATTGTTGGGTTTTACCAGTTTTTGCCCAAGGAAGACTGCTCTTTCTGGTACCTTTCAATCCTTGGAATAACATACTTGTGTGATCAAACATTTTCAAGAATGAATTATGTGAAGGAAAACGTGAGTAAAAGCTTGTCTAAGTACAATGATGTCTGATGTCATCAAATGTAAAGGCAGAAATGTCTGCTATTTTGGTATCCCCAAAACAATTACACCAGTCCCAATAATACAGGTGTTCATGTGTAGTATATTAATGTGTTATTATTGTTGTCGTTCCTTTCCGAAGGGAAAGAATGAAAGTTGTCTGAGCCTGAGACAGATTGGACTGCTATATGGTAAATGGCGGCACTACTTATCTCCACCTCCACAATTTAGGCATGGAACTGGAGGGAAGAAAATATTCTTCAGCCCCCTGCACCTGTGGGTTCTGCTGCGACCACCCACAAGACTTTCCGATCCCCTGATTTAACGAACGCGTACTCCGTGTGTACTCGAGGGTGTTTGGTGGCATCGGGCATCGAATCTAGCCTTCCGGTCTGAAGTTCGATGCTCTAACCACTAGGTTACCCACGGTCCCAATCTGTAGTTAAATAACTGAATAAAACAATATATGAATAATTAAAAACAACACTTATATGTTTTGAAACCTTTTATTTGGACCTATATATCCGGCCCCAAACTGTTGTTTGATCGTTAATGGTTCCCTTGGGCTGAAAAGTTTGGGATCTTGTTATAGATTATTTCTGTTCAGAGAGAGAGAGAGAGAGTATAATATACAAGTATATACCATTATTGACGTTCACTTCTAATGATCTCCCTTCAATTCACAGATTCTTAAACACTCGACATTCTAAAAATTCTAGTAATTGAACTAGAAATGTTTTGGTATAATAATAAAAAATGCATTCATTTTTATGAAAATTTTTTTTAAATGAAGATACCGTTACTCTTTGCTGTTTAAACACGGAATGAATATTTTTCACTTTCTGTCTTAACTGTATAAATACAAGGACTAAATAAATAGTTCCAAAATCCCATTGCCATAACTTCCTATAATATTTTACGACAAATATTCTTCTTCTCAGGGTCATACAACCCCTAATTCTCCTAAAACATGTCTTTAACACGAATCCTCTATTTATCCCTGTTGTGAAGGTTACTGTCGATCGTAGATTATCTCTTATAATTGCTCTCAAGCTCATGTATGCAAAGAAGTAAAGTTGCAACAAATTATTACTTTAAAAAAAAAGGCTTCCAACAACCGCATATTTTTAAAAACTTTTCCTCTTGAGATGTGCAACCTGCATTGGGAAACACGGATTTAGATACTCGTATTCATATATACTCCACACAGAACGGGAATCTGTTTTGCAAAAACATTTATAATTTTCTTTCGCAGGTTTTTTAACTTTAACACGTCTATGGTCACGCACACACTTATGGTTCTGCGGAACACACAGTTCGAAGATATATACACGCTGCAGAAAATCGTAGTCTTAATATAGATATCTTTATAGAAAATAAGAATGCTTTAATGCTTTTAAGGATATAAAATGGTTAAGACGTTGTTTTTTACCTCATAGGATTAATTTTAGGTTCACGAGTTAAAAATAGCAGCTAGACGAGAGCTTTAAGGCACGAAATCATGTTACAACAGTAGATATTGAGAATTAACACCATATCGAACGATTAATTTTTTTACTGTTTACAGAGGTGAGCAGGTGAAAGGTAAATGGGAAATAAACCAACGAAAATATCTTCTTAAAAACTTTAGCATCCGAAAATATTTTTCACAGACCATATAATGAGACTTTAAAAGGCCAGCTGAAAGTGCTTGTACTTACTTTTGATGCGCTTTCAGAACTTGCCCCTTGCGCGCATCTGTTCACTAAGTGACCATATAGTGGACACAAGATTCTCTTTTTAGTTGGCGTCTTTGTATTCCTTAGCCACTCTACTATGGTAAGAAATTGAATTTTTTTTCTGTGCGTTGTTTGTTTATTGAATTGATTTCTGTTTTATTCTCAACAAGATATAAAGATCGCGCAGTAGTTCTGTCATAATTAAAAATGACAAATTTGGCTTATTATGGATGGTTTGCTTTTTCATTTGTTTATTGGTAGTTTTTCTCCTTGCGAGTTGTTGCGTTGTGAGATGTTGTCTTATTTTGTACATTTATTTGAGTAACTTAAGTGTTGGTAGAAGCTTACATAAGAAAAATATTAAGAAATAAAGATTTTCTTCTTAAACTAAATTATTTTGTAAGATTTCTAACATTAAAATTGAAATAAAATTAAGATTTGGTTTGAATAAAATAAGATTATACACAAACTTTTCAACAAAGCGGGAGCATTAGAGAAGCTGAAAGTTATAAATTTAAAGGCGTCGAATTTCCATGTTATAGCTACAATATTTGTTGACTGTTCCTCTGTACCAAGTAATACAATATTTTTAACATTTATGTCTTTTCTCTATAACTTCAAGAATGGCGTTAAATACCAAGCAATGAAAGGTAGTTTACTTCAATTCTTCGCATAATGCTTAAACGAATTTTTAGATATAAATGTAGTTTCCGTAGAAGAAGAGGAATCGAAGGAGTGCATCAAAGGGTACATATAAAATGGGAATCTAAAAATTAGAATGAGTCTAGAATAAGTTTGGATCAGTGATTCATTCTACTATATCAACAAAGAGAAAAATAAGTACGAATACAAGTTGTACTATCTTAAATAGAAAGACGGGAAGGTAAGATAATTTATTGTTACCACAAACAATATTCTCTGGGTTTCTATTGATAAATTGGTGTTTAGCATGTTGAGAGAAAATTTAAAAAACTTTTTAAAAAGTGGGGAAAGAAACATTGGGGGTAAAAAAATTTTTTTTTGGAAATTAAATTTTGCCATTGCAACATATTTAAATGTTTGTTTTGTGAATTAGTTTTTTTGCTATTCACGCTCTGTTCCGAAGTGAAATGTAAATACAATTTTGAAATCGCAGTATATTTCATAAAATCAAATAGTGTGTCAGTTTAAATATATTACAAGTATTTAAGTATATGTAAAACAGTGTTTCAGTATATTCCAAGAGAAAATTTTTGTATAATAATAATAATAATAATAAAATAAATTTTTATAAGAAAAAACACCCATCTTGAACTCATTAGAAATGTAATTATAGAGAAAATTATAAAAGGACAGTCATGATAAAAAAAAAAAAACCAATAAACTTTTTAAGATAAAATCTTATATTTGTTTTATCGCTAAACAACGAATTGTTAGATAATTTTTCTATAAACACAAATTGAAATATTTAAATTTCCAAAAAAAAAGGTACCTTAATAATTTTAAAGTTAAAGGCATCTCTTTTATCAGAGATATTGCTATTTTCTTTGTATTCCATAATACACAAAACAAGGTTATCTGTTTTTTATATGTATGTTATAAGTTTTGATACACAGTTACAGCCGTACCGTTATGAAGTGCTAATACAGTCGTGCTGTAAGTTCTGATACAAATGCAAAGAAGTAAACATAAAAAACATTGATATGAAATTTAAAACCAAATATTTTTAAAGTTTTAATATATCTTTAAATTCAACAAATTTTATTTAAATTGATCCCGTTTTGATTTAACATAGGTTTTAATTCTCATCTATTGAGGCATGCACCACCTTTATGGGTATTCGTCTGTGATTGTTATAATCTGCCACCGTTACAGTGTTACGTATTTAACAAGGGAAGGGCACGACTATAAGGAAATTCATTTGGGGACGAGACTTTGTGTAATAGTAGTACTCCTTTAGGGTGTTCAACCCTCAGCGCCGAATGGCCAGTCAGTTCGAATAAAATAGGGTTCGAAATTCATGCTTAGATTATATACAAATAAATTTTCGTTAACGTCAGAAACGCAGCTGCATGGATGATAGTGTACCTGCTTTCTTTGCGATCGACCAACGTTCGAGTCCCGCGATCAGTTTTTTTGTTACATTTTTTCAATTCATTTAATTATTTTTACAATTAAATAAATTTCCTTAAAAAAGTTTTATTAAATAGTAAATGTTATTTTAGATAATTATTTTGTATTTTAAAAAAGTAAAATAGTTATAATTTTACAAATATTTATATTATATTATATAAATAAATTTATTAATAAATAATATTTTTTATAAAAGTATATTATAATAATGTTAAATGACATTTTATATAAAAAGTAGTTGTAATTATAGTTTTATAGTATGAAATACAATTTATTATAAATAAAATATTACACATATTATTTTTATTGCATTAGTTACAAAATAACTTTTTATAACTAATTGTAATAATATGTTTTATATAATATTATATGTAATACTTTATTTATAATATATTGCATTTTACATCATAAAACTATTTATAATTAATTCTTTCATATAAAATAACATTTAAATATTTGTTATAATATACTTTTATAATAAATATTATTTATTAATAATTGTATGTATAAAATATTATAAAAATATTTGTATAATTGCAACAATTATTTTACTTTTTAAAATACAAAATAATTATCCAACATAATATTAATAAACTTTTTTTTAAATAAATTTATTTAATTGTAAAAAATAATTAAATGAATTGAAAAAGAAAACAAAAGAACTGACCGCGTGACTCGTACCTTGGCCGGCTGCATTGTAAACAGGTACGCTATCATCCATGCCATTACGTCCCTGACGCCAAAGAAAATTTAGTTGTATATAAGCTAAGCATGAATTTCGAAGGCTATTTTCTCCGAATTGATTGGCCATTTGGCTCTAATGCATTGAGGGTTAAACACCCTAAATGAGTACTACTATTACACAAAGTCTCGTCCACAAATGAATTTCCTTAGTCGTAAGCTGCCTCTGGAGCTTTATTTCCTTTGTAAAACTTTAGTCAGTTAATTTTTGATAATCACTTGGTCTAAGGCACTGGTTCCCAAAATGATCTATATCAGACCCAAGGGGGGAATGACGACCTGCATAGACTCCTTGCTAGCGAAAAAAATAATTTGGGAGTCTATGAGGTGTAAAGAGAGTCTACGATAGTGGCTCTCCTTAAATCAGATTGTGACTAATTTTAAAAGAAAATTTAATCAAGCGGAAACCAGATTTTACCTATTTAACAAATTTATTTATTAAATTTAATGAGATGAATTTTCAGTTACTAGGTGACGGCATAAATTTTATTAAAACAAGGACCATCATTTTAGTGTTTCTTTCCAGAATTAAGCTAAAGGAGTATAATATTGGATTTAGCAAAATTTTCCAGTTTCTCAATTCGTCACAGGAGATCTGCCAGGAAAATGACGTTTCAACCTGCGTTTAACATCCTTATTCAGATTTTAAACTAGGTTTGTGAATGCGTTGACAATGGTAATTACCACGGTAGTTAATAAATTAATTTGATCACATTGAAAAAAAATGTAATACTACTAAAGGAACTGATTGGTAGAGACAGTAACGCGGATCTTGAAGTAAAGTTTAGAAACGGATGTCAGCAATTTTGTCTTTACGTGAGAATGATTTTAATTGCTTTTCGTAGTGAGAATGAGTTTCAGCGCGGTTGCCAATCCCCAAAATAAAAAGAAAGAAAGAAAGAAAAAGACTCGACACTGCTAACCGAGGAGATTTAGGGTTAAACCTGACGAGATTGATGCCAAATGTTGACATTTTGTTAATAAGGCACCAGATTCATTTGTTTGTTGGTCAGTTATTTTATGTATTAATTAAATATTAATTTAATTAACATGTGTTTTTTAAGTTTCAAACACTCTACTTCACTACAAGTAAAAAATTTAAATCTCTCAAAATAAATAGTACTATACTATCTGTCAAAAAGACATTTAAGTTGATAAATTTGCAAAAATTCAAGATTAGTTAAGCAGGTCTCTACCCCCACCCGAAAACCATAGCAAGGGGTCTATGAGACAAAAAGCTTGGGAATCTCTGGTCTAAGGTATTCGTTTATGTGCGACATATTATTCTTTATGGCCTGTTTATCTGCTTAAACAAGGAGAATCTTCTCTACAAGGATTTTGACGAATTTTCTTCCAGACTCCTGTTGACAAGTGCAACCGAACAACCACTTTTAGTAAGGTCTGGAATGCTTTTGGTCTCATAAAATCTTCTCATTGTTCGATAAATGAATAATATTTTGATGTCTAAATGTTTAAAAGCCTCAAAAATCTCCGACTCGGTCTTCTTTTTGATGCTAAGAAATATCTGCCTCAAGCTTCTGTTAGATTTGTAAAACCTAGAATTGATTTAGAACAGCATGCGTGAATGGCAACAATTATCTGAAAAATATTACGGGCAATCTTTAAAGACGATATTTAAAAAAATTTGCTGCATTTAAGTCTCGTCAGATTATCTCAAACTTTGCTATCAGAACCTATATATATGTATATTCTTTCAAGTCATTCGAGTGTTCCTCTGTGTACCCTTGGTGTATGCTTACCACATTTTGGAAGCTTCTGTGTTTTTGTTTCTTATCCCACGTGATCAACAGAATAATCTATATCAAGTCCATGAACCCGCGAGTTTTTAAACAATGAAGAATTGTTGCAGGACTTCAGAGCAGCTGGGTCGTTTGGCAACCAATACAAGCCAAGATATAGGCAGAGCAACTTGGGTCACATTGGAATTTAGACAAGGAGAGTAAACTCTTAGACCTGCCACATGACATTGAGCTCGAGTATGGAGAGATAGTTTTTGACATAGCGTCTCGTAAATAGTATTTATGAAGATAATCTGGTTTCGAGTGTTTTTCGTAAATGATCTACAGTGAAAGTCATTTAACATGAAACTGAGGGGACTGAAATATTTTTTTGAGTCAGGCGCTGTGGCAGCTGATCTGACAATCAATCTGTCCTTCCGATCTGCTGTGGTCCTAGGTTGACCGCTACCATCATGACACTGAAATTTGCCATCGTCCACCCATTCTTTCCAACATCTTCTAAAGGCCACATCGCTTTGACCCATATGGTGAGCGATTCTCCGAATTGCCCAACTTGCCTCTTTCAATCCAATGATATGACCTCATTCAAATTCTGGCAGTTGCTCGTAATGAGCTCGAATCCTGCGGCGGGGCATTTTTTTAAGTCGTTGAAAGGTATCCTAAATCGCAATGCAACAGAAACTTTGACCATCAGATTGAGAATCGCTTCTTATAAACACCTGCTTAGTGTGGAGCTTCGATGCGTGCATGTATTTAACAAAAATTAATGAAACAAAAACATTTACCGGACTTATTGAAATTTAATACAAAATTTTCTCAAGAGTTTTGAATAACAAAACATTTATTTTTTGCTAAATAATGTGGTATTTTTCTTTGCATTGTCCTTTTTATCCTCAAACTGTCAACAAATTGTTCGATGTCATCCATTTTTTTATTTATTTTATCTTCTAAATAACTGCGCATACTTTTCATGGCATTCCTCCTTTCAGATGCCGTGGGAACAGAAGCTACATTATTCATTTCACTGTCGGAATCTGTATCAATAATATCTTTTGAAATTTGAACGAACTCCAAAATGTCTTTATCTGCCATAATTGGGATGGAACACATATTATCTTCATCTATTGCAACAAATTCTTCCGATGATACAGTTGGACAGTCCGATAATATTGAAAAATGAAAACTACCTCTCTCTCATTTCACAAACCTCTAAAATTTCTCTTGTTTTCAGTATTTTGTTCACTCCCAGAAGGGAAATTTTTTCATATTAAGCGATTTACGTTTCGTGTAAAGAGAAAAAGCCTACATGAAAATGCATAGCAGTTTGTCGGGACCGTTGCATTATTTCTTGTTAACATATTTCGTCTTAAGAGTTTTCGCGTTAAACATATTTTACTGTATGTGCTCTAGCCTTGCTGCTTCTTATTTTCATGCTTTTGACAAAGTGAGAGAGGTCTATTCCATAAACTTTTAAATAATCTTCCTCTCGAAAAAGCTTTTATTTAACCTGTCATCATCATGACCATTTTGTTTGAAATGATTCATAACTGTTTAAGACAGCGGAAAAAAGAAATTATATTATAAAAAAAATATGCGCCTTCATTATCAGTTAAAATGCTATTGGTTTTTTTTTTGATCGGGTGATGAAATGTTCGATTAAAGTAAATTATATTCCAAATCAATGTGTAAGCTGAAACAGTGTTTAAGGATAAATTAACAGGGAAAATTAAACATTTAAGGGAAAACTAAGCTGAGCAAAGCATTTAAGGAAAAAGGCAAAAAGAATATCGTATGAAAAATACGAGGATTGATCCAAAAAAGAGACTGAATAAACAAAAGTCGCTTTATAAGATAGTTGATGAAATTAAGAGTCTCGTATTACAGTGTTACATCCGATTAGAAACTTTCTCTTTCCTGCGCTTAAGCACTATTTTTCTTTAATATAATTAGCTGATCAAAATTCATTTTTCCTACAGGAGGTGTTCACGTGTATGACTCACAAGACTTATATATTTTCAGTTGCATTTAATGACCATCAAATTATTTTAAATATTAGGAATATTGATAATTTCCGAGAAACATTTTTCCTATGAGTTTTAGAGTAAAGTTTCTGGTTTCTTCTTTGAAGAGATCTTCAGAATTATGTCCAATCGGTAATGTTTCATATATTAATGACATCAAATCTGTGCTTTGCTTATTTCAAGTGTTTTTACTAATTCTAGAATATCCCCAACAGAGTTATTTCAGCGAATCCATCCCCTTTTATTGCGTGTCTTATTGTGTTAATATATTAACGCTGAATTGGCACATCTACATTTTTCTGACTGACCATTTTTGGTAATACAGCTTTTCACGAAGCAGTTAAGAATCGAATAGTACATTTGTTTCAGGGAAGAACCGATAATTTAAAATTGTTTCCGAACTTTATTGACTGTAATATATATTGAATGTATTGTAAAAATCGGACTCTCTTTTTTCCGCACATTTCCAAAGCCCCGCTTTTTAAGAAAATTTCCGTGTTTCCAACTGCGTTAGAACAAAAATGTATTATAATGGTATCACGTTGTTGGAGGCCTAATTGTTCGTATATAATATATATTCGTACTCACATGCGTATATTCCAGGGTTATTTTTTAAGTAAGGACTTTTCCTAGATAGAGTTTTCTCTTTTGCGTGTGCAGGGTAAATAATGTGTACTCAGGCTCCCAATACTTCGAGTACAAACCTGGAACGTAGGTCGAGAAAATCTTATATAATTTAACATCGTGGGTGTGATTAATATCACACACACGGATGTGATTAATAAAGTATAGAAATGACAACAGAATGTTGTATAAAATCTTTATTAAAATGAAAAAAGTACAAAATTACGTGCAATCATCACAGAATGGGCTCGAAATTACGCTCGAATGTACGCATTCATGCACATATGGCACTTATGCGACATGGATTGAAGAGCATTTTCGAAGGTATGGGGAATTTTCAGAATCCATGCTACAGCGATGCTGAAATCTTCCATCAGATCTATTTCAAAAGTTACTGGTGTGTCATAAAGAATCTAAAATGAATCTGAGTTTGTACTGATGTTGTGTGCAAAAGGATCAACTGACATTGTAAAACACAACAACTGCCATTTTATGTAATCGAAATATCTTAATTGTAAATATGGAATAGAAGCGAAATAAATTCTATAGAACTATATAACAAATAACTAGAATAACAAATGTTTACTTAAGTTTAACAGTCAACTGTGAGGCAAAGGCTCAGATTTTATCTCCAGAAGTTCAGTCGTCTGTTTTTTTAAGGGGACATGAAACGATTTATACAAACCTTTTTAATTTAATGATTTTCAAATTTTCTTTTGGTGGTCCTCTATGTGTATGTATTATGTAAAACAGATTTTGTGCACAAAATTTCATAAAATCTAACCATTTAATTTTTTAAGGAAAAACTTTAAATGTTTGAAGTGATTTTAAAATGCTACTTCTACAAATATTGACGTACACTTATGAAATATGAGTTACAAGTCCAGCAAACTATGCATAACAAAAGTTGTTGTGGGTTTTCTGATAATATGATTAGTATTTGTATAATACTTCTTTTTATGAATGCTTACCGAAAATTCCATAAAAAAATGTATAAATTCTAAATTTAATTATTTAAAAAAAATAAGTACTGCTTTGATTCAAAAATGCATACCAACTTTTGTTATATGTATTATTAGAAATAGTTAGAAAAAGTATTCAAGCATTCAGCACATTAGGAAAAAAAGCCCTAGACTTTTAAATGAAGACAAACTAGTTATTCATCTTTCTCTGACATAAATCAGTTTGAAGTTTTGATTTCCCCTAGGGATGTGGATGTAAATGAATGTATAAAACCTATCATATAACTCTGGGTTTTCTTAACTTAGAGCTTTCGAAATTTGTGAGATTATAGAAAAGTATACAACGGATTATTTAAACTAAAAAAATTAAATTTTATGTTTTGACCGAATTTTGTCAACTGAATCGTTCTGTGTCCTCTTAAAATGACTTGGTACCTAGCTTCGCGAATTTCAGACTGCTATTAAAACACCATATGATCTCCCATTCACTTTGCACCTTATAATCATAATCTCCTTCTCCCTCTTTCTCCATCCGGATCCCTTTAAATAGCAATATTAATTAGTATTTCAAGGTTCCTTCCCAAGGCGAGTCTTTTAAAGAAACAAACAGAATTCCTAGTGGTTAACTGGAAAGACAGAAACGCGTGAGTATTCGTTACAATTTGTTTTCATGGCATCCCATAGAAAGTAATTTAGAGGAAATAAATTATTTGTGATATGAGGGATATATGATGGCAATGCCATTAACAATACAAAGGTCTCAAAAAGTAAGGTCTAACTGGTGGTCACATACGGATGCGTCATAATGTGATGGTCCATTTTCGTGCTGAAACCACATCTGGTGTAAAAAAAAGCAGACATATCATCAATCAATTCCGGAAAAACCTCCTGAGGAATTATCAGATACTTAGCGAACGCCAAGTCGAGTGGTAAGAGATACGAAGAGATGACACAGCCCGTGACGATATTCATCCACACAATAACATTGAAACTTAGTTGTGCACCATGTGATGGCCCATATGTGTGAGTTAATCGTATAGAAAAACCCTTCACGTGAAAAGATAGCTTCGTCTCATAATAAACCAGAAGGGAGAAACTACGAGTAGACCGCAGTTTGTGTAAATTGTCGAGTATCATTCTGCAAAGGCGACATCATGAATGTTATTCGGCTGCAATACTTCAACTTTCTGAAGGCTTTACTGTGCAGTATGGGCCAAGAAATCGATCGAGAAGATTTGGTGTGGCAACAAAATTCCCACACACATTTTCCTCAGTATGCAACAGTATGGATCCTGTATGGATGTTCCCTGTATGGATGTTCAGGCTGTTCGCAGCCGCCCCTTATCCTATATCCTTACTTCGAGAAACTGCTTCTCGCAAGATTCTGATGTAACCAAGCGAACATTTGTGGATTTTATAAGTGCTTTGTTGGATATCTTTCCGTAATAGTGTGAAGCAGCAAGTATCTTTCCATTGTCAAGCCCATGTACGAAATAGGTATTCGTCAACTCGACGTTCTTGAAGCAATTCTTGATTGCTCAAGGCATCGGCAGGTATGGCTTCCTTTTCTCAGTCGGCGTCTGAGAAAAGAAAGCCACACTTGCCGATCTTGAGAAGTCAAGCACAACACCATATATCCGCTTCAGCCTATGCTTTCCTATATGACTGATTCCTAACGAGGTTCTTTACCTTTCTACGAAGTTTGTATACAAAGTTTGGGAGCATACTGTAAGATTGGAATCCATAATATGTATTGTTGACGTAGAAAATGCATTTACGTGGAGAAAAAATAATAATAAATTCACAGTTGCAGTAATATATAATAGGAAAAGATACAGCGCTAGCAGTAGCCACAACTTAGTATCAAAGTAATTAAATCAATTAATTCCGTCATATAAAAAATATTATTCTGTGTTCCTATTTGGGACATAACACTACACTATATGTTGAAAATATTCTTGCATATGAAAATATACTAGTTTTAACACATATCAACACCATGTTAAGACACACACAAAACAAGAAGAAAAAAAAAAGAAAGAAAGAAAGAAATATCTTTGAGTACATTTCCATTTCTTTTCTACTGAAAGTATAAACTTTATTTGCTTCTCGGTGGACAGAATAATGTGGCAGAAAAAAACGACTGTAGTCCAAGAAATATTACTCGTTTAATAATACTAACTTGAAAGGAGTGAAATCGGCGACAAGCTTGGTTGCCAAATGTCTCCAGAAAGTGAAATGTGGCAACAAAAATAGATATCTATAAGGGTCTAAAATATTCTCTGCATATCAAACCTATATTTTAAATTTGCATAGAAAACTTTGAAAAGTCACTGAAGTTTTTTTTTTCTGTATAAGAACACTGCAGATTCAAAATATATTTTGAATTTGATGATAAAACATTAAATGGGGTCAATGAAGGTTTCTTTCACCCAATATAAGAACGACATAAGGAAGCAACATTGGACACTTATGCGGTGAAGCTACACTTGTAGAATGTCCGTTGTTTTTCTCGAGAGACAATTATTATTGTATGTGACCTGATGAAGACCTGTTACGATACATGTGAAATAAAGCCTCTCCTCAAAGAAGGAATCATGTTTGGTTTTGTAATCCGACGAGGCGTCTCAGTTCAAAACTGCAGCATATCTGAGAAGGCCTGTAAGCCATCAGTGAGGCTGAATCTTATAAAAAAACAAGTTCTTAAACGTTTTTTCAAGAATTTCCTCTTTCTACATAAATTCGTCAAACTTTTATCACTTCCTATGTCACTTTCACTTCTGTTTCACTCTAACTGATCTGCTCACAGTAACCGCTGCCATTTCATACGTTATTTGAGAGAGAGGTTTCAGTCTTCCCCTAATCTTTTGAATTTAGAAAAATTTCTATAATATCCGAAAAATCTGGCAAATATCTTTCTAATTTATTCATTAGATGATTATGATGCTTTTACATATGAATCATTCTTATAGTTAATTTTTAGCATTTCTTTTACTTTACTTTTTAATGTACACTGTGACGTTTCCCGCTACACAGCTGTGAAAGGGCTTCTTTTATGGATATGATCACCACTTGCAATGACATCTGCACCCTTAAAATATTGCGTGGTCTTGGACATCGCCCCAGCAACCTTTGACACCCTACTCCACCCACGAACTGGATGTAACTGGAGGATAAAAACACCGACCCCTATCATCCCGAGGACCCTAGAAAGGGCAGAGAGGAGAGACAGTTGAAAACTTTCGTAGAAACGAGACGGGACCTCCTCTCTTACAAGCAACAGAACTTGGACTCTATAACAATTCTAAACATTATTTTTAATAACTTCAGAGTGTATATACTATAATTAATAGCTACAACGTAAATAAACTAAATTTTTAAATTAATAAATATCACGCTACCTTTAATTTATCTCAAACGTCAGAATACCCACTTTTATCACTTCCTATGTCACTTTCACTTCTGTTTCACTCGAACTGATCTGCTCACTATAACCACTGCTAATTCATACGTTATTTGAGGTTTCGGTCTTCCCCTAATCTTCTGAATTTAGAAATTTCCGTAAAATCTATCAAATATCTTTCTGATTTATTCATTAAATGATTACGATGCTTTTACGTATGAATCATGCTCCTAGCTAATTTTTATCATTTATTTCACTCTACTTTTTAATGAATACCCGTGTAATTTTGATATTTTTACAATTATTATTTTTTCTCCTACAATGCCTTGAGCACTGTATTTGCGACAGCCACAGCAGAAGCCCTAACAGTTAAATGATTTGAAACTGTTTAATCAGTAGTGTATAGGGGAATATTAGGGCCCTCTGCAAACTCAGGTTTAAGGCCCCAAGCCGAAATACGTACTTTACGTCAGTCAAGCTTTGGGCCTCTTAGAGTCTCTGCCCGTGGATGTACGTTACGCCACTGTGTTCATTGTAAGTTACTCCACTGTGTCGGGGTGTACGTTACGACACTATTTTCAAATAATAAATATTTGTCTTTCTTCATTTGATTCTAGAGCATTCAAATGTTTAATGTGTTGCCATGATAAGCGCGAATTATGCCTTTTTTCCCCAATTCCTCTACTATTAGCTCACTTTCTCTGTCTCTCTATTTATATATATATTTATCTTGTTCAAATTTTCAATCATTAATAAAATGCTTTCTATTCACCCAATCAAATTAAAATAATTTTTTTAACTTGTAGTGGATGACACTTGATGTTAATACAGATTCTCAAATATTAATTCATTAATTATTGATTAATAAATTAATTGCTAGTTTTCGATGCCAACTTAGATTCATCTCCATTGTTGCAAAAATGTAACTGTTAAAACAATGACAAAAGTTGACGTCGGAAACCAGTTTCTCTACCAAACTAGCCAAACTGGGCGTGCATTGTTACAACAACGCAGACAAATCATGCTCTTTTTTCTTTTTTCAATTCCCACTATTAGTTCCCTCTTTCCCTACACATACACATAATATATATATATATATATATATGTTTTTGTTCAAATTTTCAATCGTTAATAAGATACTTTCTATTCATCCATTCAAAGTAGGAATTGATTTTTAAAAAAAATTTTATACAACTTGTATCATTTAATTTTCAATTTGTGGACTGCTCCATTAGGAAAATTCTTCGCTTTTAAAAACTCTTTTAATTTAAAAAATCACACTCGTATAAAGTGTACAAAAAAATAATAATGTATTTTTTTTTTATTTAGGATGAAGAAAAAAGTAACTTTTGGAGGAATGTAGCAACAGCTGTTATGACTTCTGTAATTTGTTTGTTTTCATTTGGTATGATGATTTTTATAAAAAAAGCTATATTTTTCCAAAGATGCTCTATGACAACCATTAATTGCAATCATTTACTATTTTACTTCTCTGGATTGTGGGCTATATGTAAGCAAAGTCGACCCGACGTTCCTCCATTGAGCTGTAAGTTTTCAATTTTTCTCTCGTTATATTTTTAAGGCTACACAGTACCTTTTTTTTAAAAAAAATTTTGGAGACAGTAACAGTAAAAATAATTTGTTTTATATTCAGATTATATTTTTAAGTGTGGATTTTGTAAGAAAAAAAGTCAGTATGACCAACCCTTATTTTATAATTTAAAAGAATTAAGAATTTGTGAAGTTTGCTCAAATTTTTATAAAACGTTCTCTTTTTAAAATCTTTTAGTCATTTTATGAGATGTATGTTTCATAAGATTCTGTTTCTTAGATGTTTTCTTCGTAGGTTATTGTGAACAAAGTATGGATTTGAAAATCTATTCCTTTGTTGATTTTTAATAGTTATTTTTTCTAACTAAACCTGGAAAAAGCACGAATTTTTTTTAAATAGTAACTTAAGCATTTTTTATTTTTAAAAATAAACTAGCGATCTTAGCTTTAAATGCATACTAACTTTTATAGAACATACGTTTCGGAGTATCTACAAAACATTTCAAGGCTCTATCCTGAACAGAAAAAAAGCCTTAGGCATTAGAAAGCCCTTATACCTTCAAAATTAAAAGTGTGAGAAAAACTCATTTAAAAAAAATTGTAAAGGTTAAAACAAACACTTATAATGCCCGTAAAGTTCTGATTTTTAGTATATTGTTTTCCAATGTATTTCTACATTATAATACTATTTTAACTAAACTTGATTTTAAAAAAAATTTTAATTCAAAATATATTTTTGCATAATATTGATAGCATTTGTTACGCCGACAGTTTATTCATCTTAATCATAACCTAATATTTTCACAAAAGTTGGGAAACACGAAGCAATTATGTACAAAATAATATAATGATACCAACTTAAGCTAAGATTTACTACTAATTTACTAACTACTAACTTAAGCTAACTCAATTTAAGATTGGAAAAATGCCTTAAAATGAAACCGAAACCAAAATCATAGCTCAGAAAACTTCAAATATCTTAAAAACTATTTTGTTAATGGATCTGAAATTTGGTGGCAATCTTTCCAATGATATGAGCCACAAGAAAATGCAAAAAAAAAAAAATTTTTTTTTCGGTAAATTTGAAATTTTTAGGATACGGTGTAGCCATAAGGTGTAGCCTACTTGCAACAACTTTTTTTTTTAAAAAAATTGAGATATTAGGATTTTTTGGTTATTTTTAGATTTGTTTAGTACATTTTAAGAAAAATATGCTAAAATTAAGATTAGAAAAATAGATTTTATTATTACTAAAATGAGAAAAAATGGGTAAAAATTGACAAAAAATAACATAAACGTGGCCCATTTTGTACCGAAGGTTTATGAACAGATTTTCAATTTTTCAATTCTGATGTGTTTCTATGTTATCCCTTTTTGAAATGACCCTCCGGATAAGAGTTATTTAATTTTTACAAAAACTAGAGCACTTTATCTTTGTTATTACATAATATTGCTTAAAAAAACAGTGGTTATATTCACATAAGGAACTGTAAATTTTGTAATAAAACAGATTGATAAATCTGGAGGTTAAACACTTCTACTATTATACAGAATATACACAAAAAATTTCAGTTAATTTTTTTAAAACTTTTTAGCAATCGCTGGCTCTGTTTGAGTATTTCAAAAACACACACACACATTTCGAGTAAAACGCGTTTTAAAGTATGACATCTTGCTTAAAGTAATGGCATCTGCTTTTACTAGAACACTTGTAGTTTTGTTCTAGTAAACGGAAAATAATAAACTTGGTATTTTAATAAAGTTAATAAAATGGCCTATAAAATAAAATCCTAAAAAAAATTGTCTATTTTTGGCAAAATTCACAATTTTAGGGTAGTCGGATGCCTTAAATGTATTACGCAATAACGTATACATGAATCAGGTTGGGATGTACTTTAACTCCTTCCTTGTAACGTTGTATCGATTTGTGAACTTCATTTTCGGAAAGCATGATATAAAGTGAAGGGTTAATAGATTGCCACTTTGTGCCCTGTTGTATACATTCTTCTTATTTCCCTATTCTGTTTTATTTTTCTGTCTCTTTCTTTATGTTTCACCTTGATTGGTGAGGAGGGGCAAGAGTTCTTTCCGTTCTGGTTGATCTATGCATAATTTTTTAATAGACTTTCTTAAATGTTTTTTTAAAAATTTTTTCTTTCGAATCCTTATAGAGGGTGACCTGAAACTCAACGTCAAGTGGACAAAGGTTAAAGAGGGGTGGGGGAGGGGGGGGGGTTGAAGGAAGTTCATATGAGAACTCAGAAAAAAAATTCCGTATCACTTGTTTAAGTGATGACTAGAGTATTTTTGAAGGAAATGTGGAATTTCACAAGACCAAATTTCATAATTTCACAATGACTTTTTCACTAACACGATTTTACACACCCATGCTATTAATTACTGTCAGAAGTCGGTGAAAAACGTTTGCAGGTTTAGTTAAAAATTACGTGGTTTGTTTGAGTCGGGGTTTGAGAAAATGAGGGCATTTAACTTTGATTCTTAATAAAAAGAAAAATATGGTTTTCTTTAAAAGATGACTCATTTAGTTAAAATTCCAAAATGATATAAAACATCTGTTTTATCCATTACAATCATAGATAATTTTTTTATTTGCAAAACTTTATTTTAAAAACACTTTTATCGACACCCTCTATCACAGCATTAGGTACTATGACCATAAATTACAAAATATTAGAGTGGTGGGTTTTTCATTTAAGGGATTTTTCAAGGCCGTAATATTCATCACAACCACAAATAGAGCGAAAACCGTGTGACAGATCTATATGCGGTTCTACTAATCCCTTTATGACTCTTTAAGGAAAATATTTATTTCAACCAACTTTCATCGAGTAAGGAAACGTGATTATGTAAATTAAGTATATTACATAAATTCTGTTTTCGCGAGTTCGTGGGTTCGCACGTTGGAGTTGGCAAGTAGGAGTTAACATAAAGTCTGTGAATAAGTTGTTAGTGGAAGATTGAAAGAGAGTGGAATTAGTTAGAGGTCTTGGAGTTGTCCAGGAAAAAGATTTCAGAGCGTGGATCCAACGACATTGATCAAGCCAAGAGAGATCACCTGCAAGTTTCCAGTGTAAGATACGATGCATAAAAATTACAGGTATTGTACGCTTGATTAAGTAGAAGTTATAGCTTATTAGTGTGCAACGTAGTTATATTTGAGAGTATTTAAGCTATCTTAGATTCAATTGAGAGTCTGTAGTAGTATCCCCATGTTATAGAATCTCACCCTGCGCTCTACTATATATCATCTACCTTAATAAGATTTGTATTGTGTCTGATTGATATTTGGAATTAATAAATTAATTAGATTAGTCTGTGGATCATTCAGTTTCTCCCACATTTCTAGCTGGATTTACAGGTAGACAAGAGGGTTCAGAGTCGAGCAGGAACCGACCGCTATCACAACCCTTGCTGACATAGTTAATATTAACTCAGTTTGAATCTGTTTTAGAAAATGATGTCACCTAACTTTGACTATCTATAAAGAGAAAAATAAATCCATACTGATCTAAGCAAGCTATTTCAAAAGATGCCCCACTTCTTAATAATTCCATAATATCCCAACACTTGCTACTTTTCTACTTATAACAATCATTATCAATTTTTCTTTTAACAAAGTGACTTCATTTCAAAACCCTCAATCTTAAATGCAGAACTCAAATTAAGAAATAAATTTTAAAATGAAACAGAAAAATTTCGGTAATACTGTAGTGATTTAAATATCGAGGTGTTTGCCATCAGCATTAATGTACAACTAACATCTTTTAAAAGTGGCCGCTTCTTGAGTTGGGGGTAACAAGCTAAATTTGTTTGATCCTCTGCTCCAGCAATCTTTTTGCACAGTACGACTATATTTTCAAATGATTTAAATCAAACATTTTTTATGCAGCCCCAGTAAACTAAATGAAATTCCATGGTTAATAAATGTGAAGAACAAGGTGGCCATGAAATTGAACCATGATGTCCAATACACCTTCTGGGATATTCCATATCCAAATAATTCCATACAGGACGCAAATTAAGCGCTGTGAAACCATCTTCTTGGAAGTCCATGTCTCTGTAGATGCTTAGTGGTACATCTTCCTACGGGTCTGACATTTTGTTTCGAAGTAAGTTACGGTAGTCATCTCTCCATTTTCTTTAAATGGAGATGACTACCTGAATTTCTGGAAGTTTCTACCTGAAGACAGGGCTTAAGTTCTGTTATTTTTCTGTTCAATATTCCGGTCCGCATGTTGATTTTTATTTGAAACTGCTACCGCTCTTTCAGCATTAAAAGCGAGTTTACCTACTGCCATCTATGTAAGTGATGTAAGTTTAAATATCCGCTCTATTTAAATGTGGATTCGTCAGTCAACAATAATTTCAAACTACACAATTTCCCCCCCAACATTTTTCTGAAAATCTCGAGGCTCGGAGTGTAGTCACAAGATAGAATACATTGTGATGAAATGAATGAAATTTGTGTGTTTGTAATGCAAATTAGCATTTTTTTTCCTTACTCCCGTGGTTTCTTAATTTAACGCACTTAAATACTGGGAAATTTTTTGACTGCCTCCAAAAATGTCATCATCGCACATCTGAGGTCTTCCGCCGAAAATACCGAACACTAGGCAATCATTATTCACTTAAGGGAGTTTACAAAATTTGGAGGTAACTTTAGATTGATTTTCTTAAATGAAGTTATTTTGTAAGCAGAAAAAAATGGCAATGATTAATACACTCATATCCATAAATTAAGGATAACTCAGAATCACACAGAAATTGAACTCTAAAATAAAAATTTCACCTGGAGAATTATCACACACATCTTGAAGAAGAATATGCAAATTACAGGAAACCACCAGATGGCGCGGATAGTACGTCACAATGACGAGAGTGTAAGAGAAGGGTATATAAGGAATGGTGGCAAAGAAGTAAAATTGTTCACAAGCGCTTTAAAAGCCTTTCAGTGCTATAACCACATAGTTATGGCACAAAGGAAGCATTTAGATGATTTTTTATGCGGTAGAATTATCGGACGACTGGAATGTGGACGTACCCAGCTGGAAGTATCCGAGGAACTTGGAATCGCCAAGAGTGTCATCTCCAGGCTTTGGCAACGATTCCAAGATGATGGTAATGTGAGTAGATGTTACATGACAGGTCGCCCCCGAGTTACAACGCCGAATGAGGACCGGTATTTGGCAGTTACTGCCAAAAGAAACAGACGGAGCACAGCATCAGACCCGTCTCGTCAGCTCTCTTCTGCTACCGGTACGACAGTTTCAAGGCAGACCGTGTACAGACGCTTAGGGCACATCGGTCTATATGCTCGTAGGTCTGTCAGATGTGTTCCCCGTACCGCAACTCACTCTCGCCTGCGATTAACTTGGAGTAGAGAGCATGCATTGTACACATCGCAGCAGTGGTCTTGTGTGATGTTTTCCGACGAGTCCAGGTTTAGTTTGCAGTCTGATTCTCGCCGGACTTTCATATGGAGAGCGCCAGGTACCCATTACCACCAACAGAACACCATTAAACGACACCGTTACGGTGGTGCAGGATGGCTCGTTTGGGGAGGAATTATTCTTGGTTCCAGAACTGACCTGCATGTTCAGAGTGTAACGATGACAGGCCACATCTATCGGGATGTCATTCTGGAACACCATGTACGTTTGTTTCGGGGCACCATGGGTGCTGAATTTCTGTTTATGGATGACAACGCCCGTCCTCACCATGCAAACATTCTAGAAGAATGCCTTCAATCGGAGGATATCACCCGTATGGATTGGCCAGCATACTCACCGGACTTGAATCCAATAGAGCATGTGTGGGATATGCTTGGCCGATGAATTGCAGCCCATCAACCCCCTCCCACCTGTCTACCGGAACTTCGGAGGGCATTGCTTGATGAGTGGTGTAATATTCCCCAAGATGAGATTGATAATTTGATACTTAGCATGCGTACGCGTTGTAAGGCCTGTATTGCATCGTCCGGGAGACATACTCCGTATTAACCATCATACTAACTATGTTATACTGTTTTTTGTAAATAGGTTTTTTTTTAAAATTTGTTCCAGGGAGTAAAAATCGCAATTTTTATTAATTATGTCAAACATATAACATCTTTTTTGGTCTTTACCTTTTGTTTAGTAAATAGACTTTACAAATAAGTCAAATGTTTTTTGCTTCTGTCTCTTTCTTTGCCTGAACTTCATTATACTTAATTTATGGTCATGAGTGTATGGACAGAAAAGTAGTCAACGTTGTACTATTTTAGAATCGTCACGAAGGAATAATAAACTTACTTAAAATATAACTTACTTAAAGCAGTATGTAATATTTTTCTTTATATTTAGCTTCAAAGTTAGGTGAGAAAGTTCTAGAACCGACTCAAACTACGTTAATTTTAACCATGCCAGCAAAGCATTTAGCTCAAATTGTGATAGCGGTTGGTTCCTGCTTACATCTGAACCCTCTTGTCTACTTGTAAACCGGGCTAGATGTGTGGGAGAAATAGAATAATCCACAGACATGATTTCAATCTAATCAATTTATTAATTCCAATTATTAATCAGACACAGTACAATTCTAATTAAGGTAGCTGATATATAGTAGAGTGCGAAGGTGAGATTCTGTAACATGGGGATACTACTACAGACTCTCAACTGAATCTAAGATAGCTTAAATACTCTCAAATATAACTACGTCGCTCACTAATTAAACTTGCTTCTACTTAATCA